>CABFWB010000036.1:622256-682406 GCA_902151455.1 Timema bartmani
CGAAACTCAATTATTCGAAGCTTAATTTTTCGAAAACCAATTTTTCGACATAGCAATTTTTCGAACACGTTATAAATTAGTTAATTTCACATTTTTATCATTTTTTAACAAAACTTAAAGCTTCAAATGTAAGGTTTCTAATCTTACAGGGACATGTTGATACCTTTCCCCTCCATTTTGGCGTAGGTCATATTTTGAAATATTAAAGCACTTATTTTCACGAAATTTCTAGATGCCTGCAACGCGTCTCGGTGTGCCGGTAAATAGCTCATTAGAACGACTTTTTTTTAGTGAGGGTTGCACCGAGTGACAAAATATTATTACTATTATTTATATTAGCACTGCGTCTTACTAACCGTTCGGGTTATACGCACTTAAGCTAATGTATAATGGTAGGGTGATTGTGAGATGAAATGGAGGGCCTACAGTTTAACGTGGGATCCGAACCACGGTGTAGGCCTGGCATTCCACACATTCACATGTTGTGATTAATACACGTCTTGTCAGAGGTGAAGGAAGGGTTTGGCAATCAGATAAATCTGTGCCGGGGCCGAGGATTGAGCCCCGGACACTCAGCACAAAAGTCTTACACCTCACCACTAAGTGACAAAATAACATCGTAAAAAGGAATGCCAGCCCTCCACCGTGGTTCGGATTCCACGTTAAGCTGTAGGTCCTCCATTTCATCTCACAATCACCCTACCACTACCCATTAGCGTAAGTGCGTATAACCCGAACGGGTAGTAAGACGCGGTGCTAATAATAATAGCATCGTAAAAGAAGACTCGTTTAAATCCGCCAACCTTCGTGAGCTCTCGTAAATACTGTCTACAAAGCACCCCCCCTTCTTCATCCTTCATCAACAATATTGATGTGACTGAGGATGTAGCAAAACGGCCCCTTAAGCAGTTTGCATGTGTCTAACAAAATTACAAACAGCCAAGCGCGATGTTTTTTGCACTTGGTTTACACAGCACGTGACCTACATACTGTAGGCAACTCGCAATACATGGTGACGTCACTGATGGGGCGTCCTTCTCTGGTGGTTACAGTTGACTTTGTTTATGTGAACCAGTATATGAAGATAAAATGTTTTGTATGTTTTTTTTACTGCGTCTTATTACCTATTAGAGTTGTGCGCATATTTATTAATTATGATAAGGGGGTAGGGCTTAGGAAGGTAAAATATAGACGAAATATGCCTGACTGCGTGAACGCAGAATGGGAAACGATTTAGGAAAACCAATGAAAGTCTACTCGACTGGGATTTAAACCCGGACCTCTCCGTCACCTGCAATTAAGATTAAATAAGCTTGACAATTATAGCGTGTGCCCACCGATGCAGGTTACATGTACATTAAAAGAGTAGTTGTGTTATTTTTAACGATAACTTATTACGATTTCTGAATTTCTCTTTTTTCCTATAATCAAACCGTGTCTGGGAGTTACAAAAGTTACTAAAACTACTTTAAAATATGAATACGTTAAGTCATGTGAACTGCAACTGTCACTTATTATAGCTAGTGTCAAAACCAATAAAAAAAAGTCTAGTATCACGCATTGGTAGGTTAAGGCGTGAATCTCGTCTGGTTGGAATTCGGATCCCAGAAGGGTGTGCTGATTTTTTTTCTAGGTGATTGCCCACTTTCTTTCCAAATGCGAGGCTCCCTCGTCTAAATTCAGACTTTCTAATCTCTTCCCTATTAGTGTAGTAAAAACACGTCTAGCACCAGCTGGCTAGCGCGGTTTTATATATATAAGTAAAATTGTCATCGTTGACTGCAAAAAAGTTTTTATTTTCCGAAAATCCTTTTCTAGCGTGTTTTTACTATGGTTCTTCGATAGTCATGCTGCAAAGTATTTATGAATCAATTTCCTAATATTAATGTATATATATTATATTAGCTAACGTACCCATTCTTCAAACAAATTAAAAAGCTGAATAAACTTATCATTGGTTCTTTATGGTGTGCACTTTTCTGGCTTGTTCCTCTGGAGCATGACAAAAAGCGGGTGAACTTAGGATAGACTGAAACCTGCTAACAGTCTATTTATATTTATATTTAACCAGTTTCGTGGCTAGTGCTTCTTGGTACAATCCGTTTGCTGTTTTTACCGATCTGTGTTGATGCCACAAAATTACTTAGTTTACTAACCCTTGAACCGGCTATATGAAATGGCAATTTTCTTTGTACTTCTACAAACACAACATACTCCTGTATTAGGTATGTTTTATCTGTGTCTCCAGGCACAACTTTTATATAATTTATTTTCATATAATTTTCCTCTTTTTTATTTTTTCTATTCAAATTCAATCCAACCTTTAGAGTTTAGAGTTAAGTAAAACCGCTGTTCTGGGTCTATTATAAATTTTTTAATCTCATTTCCATTTTTTTTTGTCACCGCATCTCAATACCCATTCGGGTAATACGCATACCCACTAATTACGATAGTGCTTGGGGGGTGGGGATGGGAGGGACGTTTGATTTATATGAATTTTACCTACATTTTCGTGGAGGTAGAGTTGAAAACCACTTAGGAAAAACCACCCTCAGTTGACCCAACCGGGATTCTAACTCCGATCTCCACGTCAACGGCAATCCAGTCAAATGCGTTAGCCTATATGATGCGGCCACCGATGTAAGTTATATATATATATATATAATTGTTTTATCACCGCATCTTACTACCCGTTCAGTATATATTCATGTATTACATCATTTTACTCAAATCTCAATTGAGGTTTTTCACTTGTCAAAGTCAGTTTTAAGCAATTTATCTAGAAAAATATTTAAACAAAATTATAGTATGCCCTCACTGAACTACTCGCTTAGAATGTCAAAGCAAGCAAAAAATTCGATCAATCGACGACGAATATCATAACTTTAGTTTGACCTAAAAATTCACCATTTAAAATAAAATGCGAATACAAATTGGCGTACACTTATCTGCATCGCATCGGATCGTCTCTATTCTGAGTTGATTGCCTTGCCCACCTACCTCCTTTGCTCTAAGCCAGTAGCAGCCATGGATGCATCTAGTGAGGAGGAAGTTATAGTAATTATTGTTGTCTCTGTGTGCGCTGCAGCAGTTGGGAGGAAGAAGAAACGGGATCGAAAATAGTAATATTTTATGAGCTACTTTAGTTTTTTTTTTACCATAGCCCTCAAATGTTGATGAGAGATCTTACTAAATGACATATTTTTCGAAAATGTCTTTAAAGATTTTGTTAAAAAAAGAATAATATTACCTAAGATTTGTTTGACATGACAATCATCACTTTATCATTGTTTATGGGGCAAAAATTGGTTGAAATGGTAGATTGTGTGGCATGAAAAATATACCTCAGTTTTAGCTTATGTGGTGCTGACTGACAGCTCACAGCTGACTTCTGACGGCTTTGAAAACCTACCAGACCAAATTATGTATCCCTACGCCGAACCATATGATCTGCAAAAAACATGTCTTTAGCAGTCGTCACTTCTGACAGTCAACATTTAGGTATATACCTAAATGTTGAGTGTCAGAAGTCAGCTGTGAACTGTCAGTCAGCACCACATAAGCCTAAAACTGAGGTATAGCAGTGTAAACTTGTTTTTGGGGTAAAAATTTG
The DNA here is from genome assembly GCA_902151455.1 of Timema bartmani. NCBI lineage: Eukaryota > Metazoa > Arthropoda > Insecta > Phasmatodea > Timematidae > Timema > Timema bartmani. Next base: position 625,870 of record CABFWB010000036.1, read on the forward strand.
TTATGAGTATTTTATTTACTGTCAAAAGCTTGAAATATTAAAATAATGCTTTAACGGTTCGATTCCAAATTAGTATCTTGGGAGTATTTGACATGACAAATTGCAATTTATAGCTGTTTTTCGGGTAACAATTCGTTTAAGGGTAATTTTATGATGATTGATTTTTCAAAAATGTAAATAATTTTTAAAATTGCTTCTGTAATCACTCTTACCTAGATTGGAGATATTTGTTTAGTAACATAATAGTGTTGAAAAAAGCGAGCGAATGAACTGGTCTAGTTTAATTGTTATGATGAGTTAGTAAAAATTAGGACGAAACCGCTGAAAACTCAAAACAACTTGTCCTCGTTGTCTCGGCAACTGGGCCGATTTGAAGTATAAATGGTTCTGTTTCAGAGCTATCGAGGCTGACAAAATAATATCTATTCAGAGGGGTCACTCTGCTCGTTTTCGGTGCCACGTGGATTAGAACATCGGGTCATCGGGTACTTGTGCTAGAGGGCAACCATCGTGCCCAAGGTACCGGGTTTGAATCTGTGGAGGTGTCAGTCGAACCATTGGCTAGGTATTCCTTACAAAGCCAGTTCTCTCACGAGCTTCTACGTCAAAGCCCTAATATCTTTATGTAACATCTTTTTAACATCACATTTTTGTAGTAACTCGTAGTGCTATTAATAAACCCTAAAAACCAAAGCCTTCTATGAATATACGAATCCACACATCTATTTTGCCTCCATCCCTATCCTTCTCCGCAAGCTATCCTGACAGATTAGGCCCGTAGGAGGAGGAGGAGGAGGGGGGGTAGCGACACTTCAATGATTTGGTTGCAAATGCGTATCTTAGGAGTGATTGACGTGACAAATAACACTTTATTTTAATTTTTGAGATGAAAATTGTCCAAGGGTAGGTACTGTAGTTTACCGATGACAAAATTTATAACTATTTTTAAAATGGCTCTAACGATTTAGTTCCAAATGGGTACCTTGGAAGTGTTTGACATGACACATTACACTGTATTCTTGTTTTTCTGTAAAAATGTGTTTAAGGTTAGTTTACTGATAACTGATTTTGCAAAAAAAATTGAAATATTTAAAAAATGGCTTCAACGATTTGCTTCAAAATGTGTAGCCTATCTGGTAAGCTTTTTAGAATAAAAATTATAGTGTGTATTTGTTTTTCATGTAAACATTCATTTAATGTCTCTTACTTCTTTGGTCTAGTGGTCAGAGTTCCTGGCTACAGATACAGAGGTCACGGTTTCGATCCCCGGCGCTTATATGTGAATCATTGGGTCTGAAACGGGGTCAAACTTAGCCTCATGAGATCAAATGATTACCTACTTAAATAAAGAAGTAACATCTCTGGTTTAGAAAACTGAGATTGACGGTCGGAGGGCTTGTAGTGCTGACCAACCTCTATCCGCAAATGTTGGCACTATCATCGCTAACGGTGGCGACCGCTCGGTTGGTATTGCTCGCTTGCGGGCTCATGAAAATTTTTATTTTTACTTTCTCATATCAACCGAAAGTAGTGTGATCGTGACAATTCTGGAGCTCTAAATTATGATAAATTTCTACATTTTATATGTGTCCGAACCCAAAACAGTGGATTTTAAATTATGTCTGACCGTCTGTCTCTCCCTAGCCACGGATCCAAAACAGTTTGATAGATTTGGTTTAAACTTGATGTTTAGATTTTATAGGACTATATATCTTGAAAAGTGTTGTGTAGCATTTGACTACAATTGAAGAAAATACAAGTCGGAGGGAAATAAACAACTTGCTCCATTCACCGTCCCAGCACCTCTTGACAACAGTTCAGCGAGACAACAAAAGCACAACCGAGCATAACCGCGCCGCGTGAAAGACTGACCAAGGCCACCTAGGTTCGAACGGCGGCCGCTAGAGGTCGCGTGCTATCGAATCTTTCCTAATAACTTAAAAAAGGAAGTGATGCCTATTATACTCTATATGAGAACATTCCAGTACCTTGGAGTGTATTATCGAAGCTATGTTTGTCACGCGTATCCCCCCCTTTGTGATCCTAATATGTTCCCCCACCTTATTCCTTCTTTTTCGTGTTTCTCTGGGTTTTCAAACATATATTATGCCGGTACGGCGACATGCCCGGCACTCTTGGATTTGGCTCTAGATTGGGAGGTACGTAGCCATGGCTACAAATATTTAAAATGTAAGAACAAATTTATTTTCAGCTTATGATTTTTTTTAATGTAACTTTTTCTAAATTCACTTTTCGGCCTTTTTCAATTAATTGTTTTATGGGTATATTAATAATCTTTGAAATCGTAGACCAATATTAAATTTGATGATATTATCAAAGTATTAATAAAGACTATGTTATTGAGTGTTATGTTTATTTTGTTGAGATCGATATATATCTAATTTTGAATATTACTGTTTGACTTGATAGATAGACGAAATAAATCATGGTAATGAGGTCTTATTTTGTGGGTTGTTAGTGAATATTACCTTAATGAATTTTCATTCTTTCTTATGCAATAATGGGAAAGGTTATCTTGTTGTTTGAAATTACTCTTGCGAGTTATCTAGTCTTTTCATTATATTACGTATTATTACTGAAGATGTTTTCATGTAAAATGAGAATATTAGTTGAAGTCTTGTAATGACTGAGGATAGAAGTCTTGATGAATTATTTTGAATCTTGTCTGGTTTAAATTATTGTTTATTTACATAATGCGTATCATGGAGATATACGACTGATGATAGAAGTCTTGATGACTTGTTTTTGAATCCTGTCTGGTTTAAATTATTGTTTATTTAGATATATGCGTATTGTGGAAATAGTTATAAATTTACAAATAGTTTTTTTACAAGGGGCTATTTAACGTAACTTAACGAGCAAGTTCCTTGTGGAAAGTGATGGTTAAAATAAATCAAATTATTTGTTGCAAACTTTCAAATGTAATTCTAGATTTAAAGGTTGATATTGTCTTTATATTCATTTTTCATATACTTAATAAATATTATATATTTCCACACTCTACGACTATCGTAATAATTATTTTGCTATACCATCATATATGGTTATATCTGTTAAAATACATATACTCATATCTTTAATTATATTTTCAATGAATAAATATAAAAAAAGGCATTTACTGGGTTTTTCCTTAATGTTAGGAATAATGAGCAAACCCTTAGGATACTTGTTTACTTATGTGTTTATTCATCCTTTTTTTTGTTGAACTTATATACTTTTGAGGACGGCCGTCTAGCAATCATTCCCGCAACCAGATGAGTTGCGTGCTCTGAGTTACAGGTGTATGTACTCAGACAATTGAAACAATTACTCAAGCGACTCACGATAATTGTGTTTATAATTTTGTTTTTAAATATTTGAGCCTTCTATTTTGATTAGTTAGGTAAAGGAGGTTTCAGTTAATTTAGGCCCTAGCCCTCATATTAAGGCTGGTTTACAAATGAGTGATATTTTTTAATGCCTCTAACGATTTTGTTTAAAATCAATAAATAAGGAGCGGTTGACCACCCAAACAACGTTTAATACTTGATTTTTGGTAAAGATTCGTTAAAGGGTAGATTACGATTCTAAATATTTTGAAAATGGCTCAAACGATTTTGTTTAAAATGTTTATCTGGGGAGTGTTTTAAATAACAAGTACAATTGTATAGGTCTACTTGTTTTTTTAGGGGGAAAACTATTGATCACTGTTTTAATAAATGTGAATATTTTAAAATATGGCTCTAGGATTTTGGCTCAAAATTGGTATCTGTTAAGTTTTTTATATTATAAATCATAAATATATATTTTTTGTAACACATATACATTGTAATATATATATATTACAAAAAATATTTTAGTGAGTTTTGCATGTGTGTATACAAGTATCTCAAATACGTTTTTTGTATTTTTTCCATTTTCTAATAAAAAATAATTGAGCGAAGCTTTGCAAAATGAATTTAAATAAATGGTACGACACAATTGCACAAACATTCTCTTATTGTATATTATAGCTGCACCTATTTAAACGAATTTAAAATTTTCAAAAATAATTTATTTTTGAACTACCCTAAGATTAACTATTTTTAGTTTGTAAAAATAAATATATACTTATTTATCATGAAAAAACTATTCTCAGTTGACCATTTTGACCTTTATCTTCAAGGTCAATTTCGGAAAATTTAAAATTTTCTATAATTTTTTATGGTTAAACCACCTTTGAATTAATTTATTTTAGAAAATAAAAATACATTATTATTGTCTATTCAAATGGTTCCTTGAAACCAATTTTGAACAAAATCGTTAGAGAACTAGTTTCACCATAATTTAAATTTAACAAAATTTGGTCATCGATGAAATACTATAAAATGATTTTTTTAGAAAACTTATATATATATATATCTAATATTATAAAAACCTATATATTTTATAAAAAGCCTATACGGAGCCTGGCTGTCGCACACCTATTCGCGTCGCCTCGGCCCGGCTCATATCTGTATTGTTTTTCCCAGCTCTACCATCTTTTCTCCAGATCAGTAGCGGCCATAGATACCTTTAATTATAAATAATGTTCAGCTATTGTAGACGTGTATGCGGTGGCAGTTGCCAGAAGGAAGAAATGGAACCGTGCAATGTGAGTTAGTAAGTCATGGAAAAATCGAGCACTTTGGAGGGGTTTAAATGTACTACCTATGAAATAAAGTGTTATGAATTGTAAAAGATTAATTTAAAAAAACAACAATGAACCGTGAGAAATCATTCGTTCCATATCATGCCAAACCGTACTTCATCTTATTATTAAAATGAGCTTTTCTCCCCTTTTTAGACATCAACTCACCATTGAGCTAGTGATAATACTGACCACGAAGTGTGATCAAAGCATAACGAGCATACGCGAATGCAACCAAAGTCCAGCAGCCGGCTCGTATCGGCACTCATCGCACTGCAACGGAGATTATTCTCTCCGGAAAATTCGTTGCCGTCCGATGCGGGCTGTAGCGAGCCGATTCTGAAAAGTGTGCGATGCCCTTCCGGATTTAATTTTTGAGACCTCTTAAAAATTATATATTTATAAATTTATCATATTTAAACTTTAATCATTGGATTCTTCTTAAAAATCTCACAATTTAGGTCCTACTTGCGACTCTACTACCTTACCTACCTTACCTTTGGATGAAAATGGGGGAAAACAAGAATCGAGCACATTTTCCGAGCCGATGCGGGGCGATATGAGCCGATTGATACTTTCTTGCTAATGCTCAGTCTACAATCAGACGCACCAGCGTATTGGACTCGCAGTCGTATCTTTCTACAATAGTACACGCAAGCGCAGTCCCATGTCGGAACTGTCGGACTCATTGTCGGGAGGAGATGAACACTGTCCATATCTGGCGTTTATGTAGTTGCGTTGGCTTGCGTTCAGCCAATCATAAACAAATATGCTTTTGTTGGACTACCACAATCAAATAAAACGAATAGTTATTTGGTTAAGAAAAAAATTTGTCGACATATAGCATTTTTTAAAAATTTCGATGATAATAATACATATTTAGCCATTTAGGCTACATATTTTTTTAAATAATGATTTCTTATTTAAAAACTTTAGTAGGACTTGGATTTTTGTAGTAATAATTCATGGTATTATTTTGTAATCTGTGCTCTTTGGCTTGCTTGATTCTTATAGACGTGGTGTGTTTAATATTAATGTTTCAAATGGATTTCAATGATATTTTTATCGAATCTGTTAAAGAATATTTTTTTTTATGACAAATAAATCTTAATTGAAAACAGTACCATCTAGCGTTATATAAATTGAAACAGTCTGATAAATTCTTTATTTTTTGAATGCATATGTTTTGTTAGTTCCAATTGTTTGAAATTAAGTTCATTGTAAACAGTACATTTTGTTAAGAGGAAATCAATTACAACACGTCTTACGGGTGCTTGAGTCTAGTATGGCCTATATATACTATTATATAGCGCCAAAGTTTAATTAGCCAAGGTTCAGGTTAAATGGAGTACACCACGTTATAGGGTCAAGTGATTAATGAAATCGATCGTAAAGAAGAATCTACCATATACAGAATAATAGAGCAAAGAGGGAACTATGAACCTTTCACACTAGTTTTATAGAGCTTTAGACTCCGATGATAGCCGAACCAGACACCTTCGAAGCATGAAGTACGAGCGCTATCGATCACGTCCCGCAGTGTCAGATCCGAACGGGCGATAGATGATATACACTGTAATAATATTCAGGACCAAGCAGCATCGGAGAGCTAGATAAAACACAAGACTCCGACCGGGTCACGTGCGAGGTTATTGATTTATCGGCCACATGAAGAGCCACTAGTCTGGCTCTGTTGTTTGGGTGGGAAGGGGAGTTGTGGTCACACAGCCTCAGGACATGTTGTCTAGCTTGTAACATCCCTCAACAGGTACACACAGCTCGAGGTTGGTTCAACAATGTCCGGTCCACTTTCCATACGAGGTAAATGCGGCAACTCTATTACACCACATTTCCCCTCCCCCAAGATAGAAAATAATTTTGGTGACGCACCCGGTTAAAACGGAAGAGGGGGGATTGTAAGTGGGGCATTTTCCTTCCTTCTTCCCTCAAATAATTTTAATAAAAGTTTGAAACATAATATAGAAAAGGGTTTGGTCACCTTTTTAGGCTTCGGTCAGTCAAAAAAATTATCAAAGGCTCAGAAATTACCCATCATTTCTCTACTCTACTCTGATTTTTTTTTCTTTGTGTATACATATTATATATATTCATTAAATTCAATCTCTTCAAATAGTTATGTCCCTTACTTACCCTTTTTTTAAATATACATAATAAATAAAATGTACATTTTCATATCAAACCATTTACATTTCTTATAACCAGGGCCCGGATTTTGATGACATGTAATATTTTTCTTGGTTCATCACATACACTTCTAATAAGTATATAGGTACACTCTGTTTTAAGATTCTCTGGTTGTATAAATGTATATTTTATAGGTCCTTTATGATCATTTTGAAATTTTAGGTCATATTTTCTTCGTTTTAGTCCTTTGAACGTCATTTTTAGGCATTTATAGGAATGTTTGAGTAATTTTTTAGGTATTTTAGAACCATTTTAAAGGCATTCATGTTGATTAATTATATTTTTAATACCATCGATATTTTATAGATACACAAATACTCAAACATAATTTTTTGCTTGCCTGGTGGTAAAATACACATTCCTGGTGAGACACTGTAACTAAGATGGAGAGGGTTGCGTTGGGAGTGGGTAGTTATTTATTACTTCTAAAGCATATAATTTTATGACAATGCTATATTTAGAAGAATGAAAGAATCTAGTTGTTTAAGACTTCATTAAATAGATAAATTTTAGTTTACATTACAAAGCATATGTTAGATTTAGTCGTGTACATTTATTCCTCTTTGTTCATATTTTAAGGCCTTTTTTAAAAAAAAATTAAAGTAATTTTTTTTTTGGACCTTTAGGATACTTTATAGATCATTTTTTGATTATTGATTTAAGTAATCAAAATCCGGGCCCTGCATATAACATTACCGAATATGTTCGATTAAGGTTATTTTGGTCACATTCAAATATGATTTAAAATACTTGATATATTTGCGAGTTTATAAAACTCAAAGATTGACTTTTAATGACGGTGTGGTTTTCTTACGCTATCGACTGGAAATTGTCACGAGATCGATCCGTTGATCGCTATTGACTAGTTGACGACCCCTGATACAGAGCATTAAAGGTGTGTCGATTGCAAGGGTTAAATTTTAATGTTAGGCTTACGAATTGATATTCTAAGCCCTAAGATATTTATATCGTTAAACATAATAACAGTTTCACAAAAATTTCTAAGTTGAAAGAAAAGTTTAGAAATTTTAGTTTCAATACATCGAAATAAAGTCTTCCCTCCCAAAGTAAATTTCTGGTTGTTTAATAATTGCTCTGTTTCCCGTCCAATACGTTCGAAATTAACGCGGTATTTGTTTCGATTTCTTTTCCTTTTTTTCTGAATATCCGACCATGCTACCCTCATATTTACGCCATGGAACTCACGCCGCTGGGCACGCGGAATGAACGTCAAGCTCATCTATTCTAGTTTGCCAATAATGGAAAGGTCAAGGTTCGAATCCCGGCTTGATGTATTGAGAGTGGATTATTTTCTTAAATGGTTTCCTTCACGACACTGCGTATCCATTTCTGATATATTCTACCGCTCTCATACTTAGACCCATTAGTGTAGTTGAAGACCTATAGCCCAGATGGGTAGTAAGATGGTGGAGCGTATAAAACTGCTGAGAATTGTAGACACTTTTTATTTCAATCTCATTTCCAAAGTAAGAAATATAATATTTTCTTGCGATATTGGCAACACTGCCTACCAGTTTTAATTTATTAATCTATTTAGGAATTAGGTGACCAGCCAAATGTAATAAGCTCCTGTGCATGCACGTGTTTATTTTCAAGCCCGCAAGCCTCGGATTTGCTCCCCAATTCAACTCAATCCTCCTCCTCCTCTCTCTACTATTGCGGCCATGTGCAACACCAAATTTTCAACTCTTACCTTCATAAAAACTAAACAGTGTTGTTGACTTGTAGTGGAAAGTGATTTGCGATGTGCTCTGTCAAACCTCAAACCCGATATTCCAGAACCGATCAGAAAAAAACAGTACACTCATTTTGTAATTTTTTGGTATCATTATCCTGCCAGCATTACATTGATTTTTGTATAAAATAAAGAAGTTACTAGAAAACAAAACTTTTCAACGAATTTTTACACGTATAAAAAAAGTGGGGGCTGGAGGGAAAGGCTGGAAATTTGATGATCTACCAAGGGCGGCTCCAGCTGAAGAAGGTTGGGAGCTACTGATCTAGAGGCATCTAATTTTCAAAATATATACTGGTGAGGACTGCTTTAAATAGCTTCTAGAAGTAGCTAAGAATAACCAAATTTTACAAAATTTCTAGAGGAGTATCATTTCAAATAGCTTCTAAAGACATATAATTAAAAAAAAAATCAGGTGAGAACAACTTAAAATAAATTCTAGAAGCATCTAATTATAAACATTGCTGGGGAAAGACTATTCCAAATATTTTCTAATAACATCTAATTTTTAAAGAAATCCAGGTGAGAACCACTCTAATTAGCTTTCAAAACAATCCCATTTTTAAATATTTGTTAGGAGATGTTCACTCCGAATATCGTTTAAAGGCATTTCATTTTCAAAATATTTTCTGATGAGGTCTAATCCAAATAGCTTCCAGACTCATACAATTTTTAAAACTTTTTTGGGAAAAGGCCATTTCTAGAGAAATTTAGTTTTAAAAAATGTTTATGGTGAGAATGAATTATCTCTTAAAATAACTTCTATAGGCATCCAATTTTCAAATAATTCTCTAAAGGGGGACCACTCAAATAGCTTGAAGGGGCATTGAAATTTCCAATAATTTCTAATGGGGGGAATCACTCCAAATATCATTTAAAGGAGTCTAATTTTGAAAAAATCCAGCTGAAGGTCTTTATGAATAGATTTTAGGAATATCCAAATTTCAAAATATTTATAAGGAAGGACCACTCCAAATATCTTGTAGAGAAGTATAATTTTCATAGGGTCGTTGGTCCCCCGTTTTGTTTGGTTGACCAATCCCCTAAAAAACACTTTTTTTTTTCGAATTTCCCCCTCCTATTCACACAAATAAGCTTCTCGTACACAGGAAAACCCAGCGAACTCGAATCCCAACCACCCTAACACACGCAAACTATTCTAGATGAGGTTGACGTCTTCGTCCGCGTGCCTTCGATTAGAGTAATTATCGTGTTAACTTACTCTTTATTAGTCTCTCTTATAGTTCGTTTAGAACAAAATTATAAATTATATTTTTTATCATTTAATTACCCTTCAATAAATTTGTTCTCCTAAAAACAAATATATTGTTATTTATTCGAAAAAAAAATAGTTATAGCCATTTTCTGAAAATTTCGTAATTTAAATAATTCAGTCATTACTAAACTACCCTTAAATTTAGAGCGAGGATTAAACTCACGATTTTGTCTTAAGGTACTATGAGCACATAATATCTAGATACCAAGTTTGAACGGAATCCATCAATTTGTTTAGTTTGTAGCCCCAGGGGAGACATACACGAGTACAAACAGAATTGTGAAATCCATTTTTTTAAGGGGTCACATAGAACGTCAATATCCGATATAATTTCGTGGTTGAAAATGTTCATGATTGCAATACTTTCTTTACATTACGTCATTGAGTTACGCAAACTTTAAATCTATAGTTAGTATGTCTCTTATTTTTATGAAACATGACGTAGCCTGTTGATATTATTGTCCCATTCTTCATTTAGAGCAGCGATTCTTCAATCGGACGTAATTTCTGTAGTTCTGGAACTATCCACCAGGGTGCAGGTGGGTAGTATTCTGTTTATCGTGGATAGTTTGGCTCGGGACGTCTTTAGTGTCTATTTGATTTAGTCGGGGTTGACTTCGGTGAAGGAGTTTCTGTTACTACCCGGTGTTGCTTGTCGTTGTCTACACAAGATAGATTTGGTGAGTACAGATTCCAATGTTTTCCACAGTTCTATAGAATTGATTTTATTAATTAGAATTGTCTATTACGTTGTCTCAATTTATAGGAACTACAATAGTGAAGTGTACTATTGTAGGGTTTAGAATATTATTGAATATTATTTGGAGCGGGTAGTATGAATCTGCGGCAAGTTGAGTATGAAGTTTAGCATGGGGGCGAGTTCAAATGTAACTCAATGTTACACTTCAATAGACGATTTAAAGAGGGCATATCTAGCACCTGTTCAGTGAAGGGAGGGGGTGATCGTCAAATATCAAAGGAAGCCTTAACCCCCCTTTTTCTCCCGGTGTCAATGGATGTAGTTGCGCCATACTTGGTCTAAACGGTGATCTTTACAACTTGCTATGTTACGGGGTTCTTGAACTTTATTTGTACATCTGGGAAGCTTATTCGTTAATATCGCGATTAAATTAAATATTTATCATGTGGCTTTTCTTATTTGCTAATTAAAATCTTGATTAGTTTATGAGATTATCTCGGCGTTTCTTGTTAACTTGTTTACCAACAACTTGACGAGTCTCTTGGATGAAATTGACTTTGTTAACTTATTAACTAATAACTTGACGTTATTAAGAAATTATTCCTGCTTTATCTTTTGCCGTAGCATAACAAACTTTTATAATTGCGTTGATCTTATATCAATCCAAAAGCCATTTGCAATGTATGGATTTTATTGTTAGCTTATTAACTAATAGCACGGCAAACTTGTACACTTAGTATGGATGTCATTATTAGCTCATTGACTAATAGTGAAGAACATATAGAATGATACAATATTTATTTGTTACTCGATCAGCTGAAGACCATGCAAGTCAGATAGAGTGTGCTTTACAATGACCACATTAGTGTTATCTTCTTTGGGTGCATTGACGGGGAATGTTTGTCCATTGGGCGACACAAATTAACTACCTGTCTCAGAACTAATTTCTAGCTAACACGCTTCAGTTGCCGAATGGTCTAAAGCGTCACTCTCGTATTACTGTGAATTCACACGTTCGACGAAAAACTAGCGCAGAACATAAACATTGTCACGTGATGTGCTCTAAGCCAATCACAAGATTTCCGCTTAATCGGCGCGAGCTGTTCTGCTGAAGTTCAACTACTCCCTACTTTGTCCGCTCTGTTCGAGATGTTGGGCACAGGAGAACCAATCATATCTCTGAACCAACAATTTCAAATCAGCGCGCATGCGCGCTTGACAACGCATGTGCTCTACAGCCAGAAACTAGCAGACAGCTTCGTTGGCCGTTGTGAGTAGATTTGAAATAACCCGTTAATATAGAGCGTGTGTATCGATGTATTGGATTGTGCCAAGACACAGCGTTATAATTTGTAAACAACCATCGGGACAATGATCTAAATATATATGTTTATCTACTAACAAATAAAATCTGTTGATAGCTGTTTTACGTTAGCGTTGCAATGCCTCATGGGTCAACTTAAAGTGTGTAAATTGCTGCGCCTCTGAGGCAGATTCTGCTTTCTATTTTAGGCGAACGTGTGAATCAAGCGTTATACTGGCCCACTGATGAGATTGAGGTTTGAATCCTGGTTATCTACTGGCGGAACTTAACGGAATTAATATACGATTTATATATATATGTATATATTTTATATATATATTATATATATGTATATATTATATATATATATATATTATATATATTATATATATATGTATATATTATATATATATGTATATATTATATATATATGTATATATTATATATATATGTATATATTATATATATATGTATATATTATATATATATATATGTATATATTATATATATATATATATATATTAAATTCAAGCTGTATATTTGTATGGATTTAAAATTCTATAACTATAAAATATGTTCAATATTGGTGTAAGAAATAGGATTGGTTGAGTGATTTATTGTGTTCAGAAAGTGAATAAGCTATCGTGTTGTTGGCTGCAACGTTTCTCACGTTATAAAATACTTACTCGCTTGTCACCCGCATGTGGACTCAATATCAGACTCATCTGGTCTGGCTTGCCGGTGTGAGGTTTTGGTTCGGATCCTTGATGGGTGTACTGAGGGTATTTAATCCTAAATGGCTCCCAACTCTTTCTTACCGCAAATATAGTTATATGTTCTATAAAACTCTCTCTTCCTCATTCCTACCTCATTAAAACCATCAACATACTATTATTACTATATTTAATTTGAATTAAAAAAGTCCCCATTATATAATTCTATTTATCTACATAATATATATACCTGGTTTTCTGCTGACAGTAGAATATCTGTAACCTTCATCTGAGGTTGGAACACCATATAGGTGTGATTACTTCGTCCCGATGAGATGATGGGATCATAATGATGATGTGGTGCCAAGAAAAGTATTAGATCTAACTTAAGCCTAATCATTCAGACTATGGCAGCTATAGGAAAAATAATTTACCTTTGTGAAAAATACCAATAGTATTGCCGCGAATCGAGCCCGGGACCTCTATATTAGTAGCCAGGAATGCTGACTAGACCAAAAGGTCGGCCAATCTATTGAATAGACGATAAAGATATGGAATTATTCTGTTGTAAATTATAGTAATATTATTTACTGTGATATATGCAACATGTAACGCAAGCGGTCGTTTGTGTCATGGAGTAGTCCAAGTTATTGTATGGTCGACTGCAGACGGTTATTACCGTGGCGTTTGACAACACGAATAACGCGACATGGAACTGATCACTAAGAGCCGCAAAGCGACGTTTTTATCTAGCATGGTTAAAGATACAATTGAGTGGAATACCCCTCTTCCCTTCTTTTTTTTCTTGTTCGTTTACACAGAAATTTAATCCTAGATACTGTCTTGAGTGTGTTGCCCTTACTTAACTTTGTTTGATAATTGCGTATCGATGTAGCAAAGTGTTTAGAAAACAAAAGTTAAATACACCATACAAATAAACTAAATGGTACTGAACTCCGCACGAACTTTCTCGCTCTATTGTTTAGAAATTGAGATATTTACTCAAAATTCGTAATATAATATACACTAGCAAACCCGAGAACAAATTGCGCTAGACATAATTAAAACATTTTTTATTCATCTTTTAAATTTCATAATTTTATTTTTAAAGAATTAACGTCTTCATTTGTATATTTGGACCAATAAAAAATAACGATATTGGGTCCCCGAGGGCCAACATTTCGTATTAAAATTTTGACTCCCGTTTAAATTTTTTGTCATTTTACTAGGGGATGCACATATTATGGTTATCGCATTGCTATTAAATTTCTCTTTTATAAATTTTGACCAATAAAATAGGTAATTAATTGACTATTGAGTGTAAAATGAGAGAGATAGAATCGTTATAGCCGATTTTGAGAAAATGGAATTTTTCTCTTTTTATCTTCTAGTAAACTGCTATTAATTTTAGGGTTAGACAGACACACAGACAGACGGCGTTGCAAAAACCACTTTTTAATGTTCGGGGGGTCATTAAACGTAGACATCCATCAAAATCTCGGGCTAGATTTTTTTTGACGGTCGTAATACTTTACCTTGAAGTGTTGGCAAAGTTAAAAGAAAAATATACTCGTATTTGTGTATAGCTTGAAAACTTTTGATTTTATAAAAATATATTTCAAGTAAAAGAGGTTTATTATAAATAGATCCACATATATGCAATGATAAGTAATTTCATATCTCAAAGACTTACTGAGATAAAATTAAAAATTAGAATTTACGCATCAGACCGGAACCCCTAAAGCTATTTTAATAAAATGTTGAGAGTAGCCATTTGGTTTGTAATATTGATCAACGCTTAGAAATAAAATATAATCAAAATCGTTAAAGCCGATTTTGATAAAATCGATTTTTTTCTCTTTCCGCCTTTAAGGAAACTACCCTTAATTTTAGGGTTGGATATCCAATTCCAAAAATTCCTCGGGGTAAACCTATGAAAACCCTATATACCAAGTTTTAGCCCAATTGGTAAAATAGTTTAGGCTCTAGCCCGAGGTACAGACTGACAGACAGATGGCATTGCGAAAACCAATTTTTAGGGTTCGGGGGGTCATGAGACGTTGACATCCATCAAAATCTCGAGTTCAATTTTTTTTTGACGATCACAATACTTACTCTACCTGTAAGGTAGCGAGAAAGTAAAAATATTTATATTGGGTCCCCAAGCGTCAACACTTCGTATTAAAATTTCGACTTCCGGTTTAAAATTTTCGACATATTTTAGGGGTTGCACATCTTATAGTTATTGCGTTGCTATTAAATTCCTCATTTATAAATTTTGACCAATAAAATAGGTAAATATTGACTATTGAATCTAAAATGATAGAGATAAAATCATTGTTGTACAAACATTTCTCTTAAGAGGTTGAAAGAAAGAGAACATACACTTTTTGAGAGACTTACTCATTTATTGATCTATGGTATTAGGAAATTATTGCGTTAAAACTTAATCTATTTACAACTAAAGCTCACAAAATTGTATTAATATATTGGCCAATATCTCAGAAACGGTTGGTTTTATAAAAATTTATTTCATATAAAAGTTTTTTATTTTTAATATTAATACAAATTTGCAATGATAAGTTATTTAGTATCTCAAATAGTTGCGGAGATACAGAGATTTCTGCTTCTGTAAAGTAACCTAAAAGTCATTTTCATGGGAAAATGAAAATAGCCAGTTTATTTATGATCTTAATCAACGCCTAGATACGAATTTTAATCAAAATCATCATGGCCGATTTTGAGAAAATAGATTTTTTCTCTTTTCGCTTACTATTACTATTATTATTATTATTATTATTATTATTATTATTATTATTATTATTATTATTATTATTATTATTATTATTATTAGAACCGCGTCTTACTACCCGTTCGGGTTTTACGCACTTACGCTAATGTGTAATGGTAGGGTGATTGTGATATGAAATGGAGGACCTACAGTTTAACGTGGAATCCGAACCACGGTGGAGGCCTGGCATTCCTCACATTCACAAGTTGTGATTAATACACATCTTATCAGAGGTGAAGGAAGGGTTTGGCAATCAGCGCTTTTTATTAAACTTCTCTTAATTTTGGGGTTAAAAAGACACACAGACAGACGGCATTGCAAATACCACTTTTTATTGTTTAGGGGGCCATGAGATATCGACGTCCATCAACATTTTGGGTTAGATTTTTTTTACGGTCGCAAATCTTTAGTGTTGGAAAGTTAAAAAATATATATATTTGCTTGAAAGTTATTGGTTTTATAAAGATATGTCTTGATTAAAATATTTGTATTATAAATAGATCTACATATTTGCAATATAAGTACTTTTATATCTCAAATAGTTTCGGAGATATGATAAAAAATGATAATTTACGCATCAGACCGGAGTCCTTAAAGTCATTTTGCCGAAATATTGAGAGTAGCCATTTTGTTTAGAATATTCATAAATGTTTTGAAATGAAATTTAATCAAAATCGTTAAAGCCGATTTTGAGAAAATTGACTTTTTCTCTTTTTGCCCTTCAGTAAACTACCCTTAATTTTAGGGGGAGATATCCAATTCCAAAAAGTTTTATCCCGATTGGTAAAATAGTTTAGTCTCTAGTCGGCGGTACAGACAGACGGACAGACAAACAGACAGACGGAAATTCAAAAACAGCTTACATGAAACGTCGAGATTCATCAAAATCTCGAGTTAGATTTTTTTGACGATCACAATACTTTCTTTACCTGTAAGATAGAGAAAGTAAAAGGGAGCAATCTTACAACGTAATGCACTCTAAAGAAAGACTGTTACTGATAGTGATAAAAGTGTAGCATGAGCGCCGTATACGGGGTTGAGTAGGCAACCTAAGATACATCCATAGCCGCGGGTCGGCCTACAACAAATATTGCTAGGCGCTATGCTAGTGCGGTATATCGCAAGCAGACTTATCTTCATTCATGGTTGCCTACTGTGTTCGGCGTAAGTGTTACATCTGGCCACTGATAAAAAAATACTTGTCAGTTTATCTGGTCATCCGGCTTTTAAAAATATCACTATTTGTGCTACGCTAGTGCTTAATGTATGTTAGCCACCTGGTGTATGAACTAAGATAGCCGTAGACGTTTTGTCTACCGTTGGCCCAAAGCACCCAACATTATTTCTTCATAATTTATTGTCTATTGGTTAATAGTCCCGACTTTTATTTCTAACAGGGCCTGAATAGGCTACTTAACAATGGTGAAAGTAAGGCTCCCACTTTTAACATCGACGAATTGATAACTCGAGCACTGGCTGCCTATATATTATAGAATTAAGTCAGTTCTAGTAAAAATAATAGTTTGTTACTGAAGAACTGATCCCTGAGCATCTGATTATCTATAGGAGTAGTTGCAGGTACCAGAGGAAGGCGTGCTGGGCGCGACAATGAGGCGGCTAGGAGGTGACCCATGGACCGATGCTCGGACCGCGTCATATTCTTCACATCGGAGACAGGAAAGCAGGAAGACAGAGGAGGTCCGCTTCCGCACTAGCATCGCCCCTCAGGAACTCAAAGGTGGGTCATTCCTTGGGTACGAAACCTTATTAGTTGTACTCTAGAGATGTGTTCCGCTAACTTTTTAAGTTGTTTTGTTTTGGGTATGCGCAGAAAATGGATTACACACCCAATCCAACGGTTGTACGGTAAATTCGGAATTAGGAAAGTATAGACTAGTTAAATACATACATGCCCAGTAAACAAGAAATTGCCGCGCAGACACTCAGGTCTAAGGCAATATTTAATTATACGATGTGTTATTTCAAAATATGGTTCATGCCAAAATGAAGTCTAAAGATTCCAACAGGACTTTTTCCTTCAAACCTGTAGTTAGTTAATAGAAAAAAATGTGACAGCTAATTTTCAACGACCTTTAAACATATTTGCGGAGCTATAAAACTAGGTTTGATGAAAAGAGGATCTAGATTTAGCTTTCCTCGAACAAATACAGCAATTTTTTGCTAAGCTAAAAACATAAAATTTTAAGATATTTGAGAACTAGCAGCGAGCTTTCCTCTTTGCCTTAAAATAAGAAGTTTCGTAATTTTCTTTCCCTTTTTTCTGATTGACATGACAAATTGTGGTTGTAGGTAAAGAGCGAAAGGG
Source organism: Timema bartmani (assembly GCA_902151455.1). Lineage (NCBI taxonomy): Eukaryota > Metazoa > Arthropoda > Insecta > Phasmatodea > Timematidae > Timema > Timema bartmani. The sequence continues at coordinate 643,609 of CABFWB010000036.1, forward strand.
AGTATGAAGTTATAAAGAATAAGTGAGTAGTTCCTGAAAATAACTAAGGATATTGTATTTTAGGCAGTCTGGCCTGACTCAAATATTTACTTCTATCCTGTATTTATTGACTGAGAATCAATCTATTATTTCTTGAAATAAAAAATGAAGGTATTAATTTAAACGTTTACATAATAATATCAAAATATTAACATCTAACATTTGTTTTATATTACAACAACACGACGCTCGAGTTTACAAACCTATTTACTCTTTTCATCCGGTCATTACTCCATTACGAATAAACGAGATTGATTGTTCGTCTCTTTTAGCGTTTGTCTACATTGATGAGTTCAAAGAACTAAAATGTATTAGTCTTAACAGCTCCAACTTCAAAATGACCAATTAGTCCTCCAGTGTATGACAAACCTACAAGCAAATAATGTCCCCAAATAAAATTACTATTTCAGAGTTGTTTGTCTACTGGCTAGAGTGTATAGATGGGGTAAACAAGTAGGTTACTACGCAAGTACACTCTCTTGCATACATGACCAGTAAACATATTCATGCCAGGAGGTTTGATTTATACAAGTCGCGTGCTGATGTAAGTAGCATCAAAGTTTGGGGAGCATTTTAATATATATTTTAAATTTTAATAATGTGGGATGGAAGGGGACTAGAGAAAAGGCCAGTGTTTTTACAGTTTTTATGGCAAAACCTTTTTATTTTTGGCCAAAATAAATAAACTATTGCTCCAATACAAACATAGAATTTAATTTTCTTAACATGGTAACATCAAAATTTCTTGAATGTCTTTCAAGGCTGTCCTGCTGCCTCTTCATTTAAAAAGTTTGTTAGATAATGCCACCATGCTCATGGCATATATTCAAGAACTGTTGTTATCAACATGCGCAGAAAATTAAACTCTCTGTTTGTACTGGAGCAATATTTTATTTATTTTAGCAAAAAGAGTTTTGCTATAAAAACTGCAAAAACACTGGCCTTTTCTCTAGTCCCCTTCCATCCCACCTTAATTTAGAATCATATTGTAATAAAGGGGGAGATGGAGAAGTTTAGTATAGGCCGTGTCTTCCTTTAGTCCACTAAACAGAAACTAACAACATTCTTTAACATATTAATTCTAACCTAATAACGTTTCTTTTTCCACCACACCCGTTCGGGCTATCTGCATTTAGACACTCTTGTAGGGTAGGGATGAGAGAAGCATAATTTAGAGGAAAAGTGCCTGCATCTACGTAAAACGAGGGCGGGAAATCATTTAGGAAAAATGCCCTTAGTACAACCAGCCAATATTTTAACCGGAACCTCGCTGTCCCTATCAGAAAATACTAGATGAGCTTGACATTTAGTCTGCGTGAACACCGATGCGGGTGTTTATTTATCCATGAAAAGTATGAGTCTAGTGTATTGATTGAACATCATGTCTTGGTGGAAAACGTTATTTTACAAGATCGAGTAATTTGTGAGATTATCTCACATTGTAGTAGGGAAATGTTTCACAGCCTTGACCATGTTAGAATTTTTTCTGGGCCGTTGGACATCAGACAGTGACCAAACGTTATCTATGAAGCCGGGAGACGTTCAAAATTCGGCCTTCACGTGGTGCAGAGACTGGGTGTGACTGAGTCACAGTCTGCTATACCTATGGTCCAAGCTGATAATAGTCTCAAGTTGTTTGATGACTAGCTGTAAAGCAACAATAAATAGAAAACTCTTTTCCAGAACTGTTCCGCACGGCTGCTGAAGCAGGTCCTTACGACATCCTTAAGCTGCTCACTAGCGGCGGTCAGATGCTCAACATCACCCCTTCCCTCCCTAGCAACTCGGTTGATTCCCCTTACCAGCTAAAGATAGTGGCTATCAACTGCAAAGGTAAGAACATCCAACATCAACCATTCCCTCCCCAGCAACTCGGTTGATTCCCCTTACCAGCTAAAGATAGTGGCTATACACTGCAAAGGTAAGAACATCCAACATCGCCTCTTCCCTCCTCAGCAACTCGGTTGATTCCTCTCACCAGCTAAAAATAGTGGCTGTCCACTGCAAGGGTAAGAACATCCAACATTACCCATTCCCTCACCAGCTAAAGATAATGGCTATCCACTGCAAAGGTAAGAACCTCCAACATCACTCTTTCCTCTCTATCAACTAGGTTGATTCTCTTCATCAGCTAAAAATAGTGGCTATCCAGTGCAAGGGTAAGAACATCCAACATCGCCTCTTCCCTCCTCAGCAACTCGGTTGATTCCTCTCACCAGCTAAAGATAATGGCTATCCACTGCAAAGGTAAGAACATCCAACATCACCCATTCCCTCACCAGCCAAAGATGGTGGCTGTCCTCTGTCAGGGTAGTAACATTCAACATCAACCATTCCCTCACCAGCCAAAGATAGTGGCTGTCCTCTGTCAAGGGTAGTAACATTCAACATCAACCATTCACTCACCAGCCAAAGATAGTGGCTAACAATTGTTTCAGAAACTAAACATTATAATAAATACACCAACAACTAGATATGGAAAAAAGTATTTTGTATGTAGTTCAATTTGCCATTTGGAAATATTTAGTTCTTACTGAGATGGTTTGGGGTTGGTTTCTTATTGTTTAGTAATTTACTATCAAAATGTAAAGTCTTATAATGCCGGTAGAGGGTGGTGAAGCCATATTACAAAAACATAATAAAAATCAGAGCACTATTCTAGGTATGAAATTCATCAAGCCCTTATTGTACCCAATATTATCAAAAAGTAATTGTATTTATCTGACTGTCAAAGTTCATACCAAATGCCAATAGGTGACAGTGACAGAACCCATGACTTGGCGTATTAGTACATGGAATTATCTGTACCATAAGATATGGTAGGAAAGATAGTTTAGAAAATACTAACTTTTGCAGACAATATTGGTGCCATTTGACAATACTATTACTGTTATTTTTATAGTTATTGATATCATCTGACAAAAGTTACGGCTGTAGATCACATCACCTGACGTATTCATATATTAAAGTAGTTTTACTAGCGGGGACTCCTGATCCTAGAGTCCTTGGAGTTCTTGAGCCCTCCCTGTTTTTATTTTTGAGGAAGCCCCTTACCCAAATATTGCTCATTTAAATTCTAAACATTTGGTATTAGTTGGTGAAAATTTTATTTTATTTATGTTTAATTTTTTAAAGGAAGTTAATTTTTTATGTATTTTCTAATAGATATGTCTAGCATAATTTATCACTATTTTTATAACATTAAAAAATCAAAATTTGGTTAAAGTCAAGTACCTGTCTTATAATTATTTCTTACTATATATACATTATGGCTAAGAAAGGCATAAAAAAGTAAAACAAAAAATAAAAATTCTTTGAACACTCGCTAGACTCATCCCTGGCTTAACATTTTTCCAGGAGAGTGTCCCCCTATACCTCTCTTTCAGTTGAGCCCCTTCCCCACTTTCAAAGAAAGTCTGAATATCTTTGTTATTAGCTATTGTAACTATCGGATACTATCCTTCCTGCCATTTTCTTACCAAAACATTGCACACATTTTATAGTACCTACTATTTAGAAATGATCTGATACACCTAGCAATAAATATGATATAAACCCACACTTTGCTAATCCGAAACTTTGAATTTTTCTTCATTGCACTAATTTTGCTCCAGGAATATTTATTTTTTTAAACTTTTTTTCCCTCAAATGGCCAACATTTTAAATACTAACTGTCCATGCTATCTGCAGACAGGCCCGAATTAACTCTTTTGGGGGCCTCGCGCCAAGTAGAACTTGGGGCCCATAAAAGTTGAATGATTATGAATCTTACATAATATAGTACATCATACTTGGATAGTTTTATTTAGAGACATACTTTTTTTGCAAACGTTAAGCAATCATGATGAGTTTTTTTATCAACAGATTAATTATTAATCCTGTAGTAACTATTAAACTATACAGTCTCTTATTTACTGTGTAGATTATAGTACTGTAAATTAATAGCTAATAATTTAATAATACTGGACATTATATAATTATAAACTATTTCAGTGCAGTTGCATTTTATGTAGTCTGCCGTTTACAGATAAAATAGTAATAGTATTAGTATAGTAAAAAGTATTTTATTATTAAAAACTTTTTTTTTTTGTTTTTCTCATGTCACAATGAATTAATTCTTGAATACTAATAATTTTATTATTTTACCTCAGAAATTATTGTCAATAGAAAATCAATGTTTATTTTTCTGTTAAAAGTTAACGGTACCGTCAGTAGATATGTAGTATTTCCGGTTTGCCAAAAGTAAAGGTTACGTTAATTTATAAGTATGGATTGTCGGACTCCACGTAATACCTGGCTACCAGCACCTTTCGATTATGGAATTTCTAGATTATTTTGGGATACATTTTATGAAAAAACATTAAAAAATATTGAAATATTGACATCACAAAATAAATATGACAAGTCAAATAGATTTATTTGTTAAATAAAATAATTACATATCTTAAAGCAAAGGCAAACTCGGGGGTCCCTGTACGTGGCACACTTAACACATGCCTTAATCCGGGACTGTCTGCATGTATACAATATTGAGGTAGGAATGAGATAGGTAGAGTTTTTATAGAAAGTGTACCCCCATTTGTGTGTAGGTAGAATGGTGAAACAATTTTGTTAAATCCACCTCATTACACCTTGCCAGGAGTTGGAACTCAACAGTCTTATTTATTCCTACCCCATTATTGTAATCAAATATGGGTAGTCAAGACAGGTAGTAAGATTTGATGTAAAGAAAACAAAAAACACGGTTGATTGAGTTGTGAAAGATTTAGCTTAGTTTTGTATATTTTTAAAAATAAATTTAAATTGGAAAAGAACTGAAAATTATGGTTTTACATTTTATATGTAGTTATTTTCTTACTGCAAAACTCTTATCATAACATTTCTGAGAATTTAAAACTATCATTATTTTGAATCTAATGAAGATGTTTATTTCTCTTTGACAAAATTTAACAAAACACAAGTGCCTTTCTAAATCACACTATAGGCTATTTTATTTTTCTATGTTATTGGATTAAATTAAATATATTTTCCTTGGGAATGCATTTTGTTAGCGGATACTGGTAATTCATCTAAACAGTGTTATGATGATGATATACTTTTGTTACAGGAATGGTATTAGATGGAATGGAGCTTGACTTGTCAAGTTTTGAAGAAAGGTAAGAAAACAAAGAATATTTTAGCGAAGTAGAGTACATAAAAGTCACATGCTTTTATAGTTTAGAATACAACTTATCGAAACAAATAATTTCTCGCCAATATGGTTGGACCTAAAACCAACAGGTACTGAGGGGGTGTCCTGATCTATTCTGACATCTAATTTGTTTCTATTTATTGTCAGTGAAAGTGATGCTTTTGAATGAGAACTCCCATCTCTTTTGGAGGCAAGCTAGCATGGGTCTCCTTTTCAGACTAAAATAATGCTAATGGTAATAATCAAAGACCAGCACTAACAACTTTTTTATTAATCTATAATTTTAAAATAAATATAACTTTTTTCTACATGTTTTAGAAAAATACTGAGAATTTAAAAAAAAAAATATTTGTTTTAATTATTTGAAAAAAATTTAATCAAAAAAATAGTTACCCTCAGCAACATAATAAATTCTCCACTGACATAATGTTCTCAACTTTAAAGGGATTCAAAAGAATCATTCAATGGTGTTTCATAAACTCCTACCTCCCCTCTTCATCAATCTCCTTCCCATTATATATCTCCTATTAGACTTAACAAACCAGCGCTGATATAATATATTTTCTTTTATTAAAAACTCCTTACATGTAACATTTCAGAGTGTCACGGTTGGAGAAACAACTGATTGAAGAGTGCCATGGTCTGCCTCCAACAGTACACAAACTAAAGACGAGTGTAGACGATTTCCGAGACAAATTAGAGAAGTCTGAGCATCTTAGTTGGTTAGGTCAGTACAATTTTTATGTCACAATTTTTTCAAAGTATGTTCCATAGATGTGTGGGTATTATGGTTGTATCTAGGGCTGTGGAGTCGGTACACCACGCTTTTGACTTTGACTCCTTTGTTTTCCTACCGTCCGACTCCAACTATGAATCCTTCAGAAATGTCAAAAGTATATTAATTATTAATAAAAAATTTACTTGAATAAAATTCTCCAATACAAATTACTTCATGGGAAAATTCTTTGACATTTTGAATTTATATTTGAATAAATTTGTCAATCCAAATTATAAATATTGGTCCTAAAGAATAAAAAAAGTATGAAACGAAAAATATATAAATTACCATACACTGTTATAATATTATGAGTTTTTATTTTAAGGCCGGAGTCGAAGTCGGTACATTTAATGGGGTATGGATGAGGAAAGTTTAGTTTAGATTAAATCTAATTATATTTGCGTGTATGGAGAGGGGGAAACAATTCATTAAAAAAAACACCTCAGTGCACCCAACCATAATTCCCCATCTTATAATCCAGTCTATTGCAACTATGAAGCCTTATACCATGTGACCACTGATGCTGGTTTTATAAAATTACTATTTTGATTGTGATAGGTAGTGAAATAAATTCAAATAAATCTATTCCCGATATGTGAACATATTTATTAACAATCAAATTAACATATCAATACACAAAATTATGCAACATGTGCTAAGGCCCAGACTGAGAGGTACATTGGGGTGTGTGCTTCACCACTCCATTTAATTAAAACATGCCTAGGAGCTCATTAAGAGCGTTCATAATAGCAGGCCCAGCTCAGCTCCTGGCTCGCACAAGGTATGGAAGTTAAAGGGAAAAGAAAAGACCTACGCGAGGCCAGAAACGTGTGCAATGCATTCGTATTTGAATGATTACTCAAAATTTTTCGTGGTGACGACGGCGGACAAAGCGACAATGTTTCTTGTAAATAGCTACAATATGTCCCTATTATGACAACATAAAGATTTGTGCACAGTAGTTATCTATGAAGCCATTCTAAAATGGTCAAAAACGGCCTTTTCAATGCAGTTTCTATCATTTAATATTTCAACAATGTTCAGTATTAGGAACTTCTATTAAATCTTAATCTCCATTAATGTTTAATCAGAAATGATCCACGTGCAATAGTGTTTGTATAAATTTACGATTTCGAACCAACTGTATCACAGAATTAATGGCCATGTGATACACGCTCTTAACAGTGAACTACAAATATAGCCACAGCAACTACTGAATGGTTTAAGTCATTAGACTCATTGCATTTGGTCACCATTGACGAGGAATTTAGGTTTCAAATCTTTATCAGGTGCACTGAGTGGGGTTTCACTGTGATTTTTCTGTCCTTTCTCCACATTAATGTGGTTGCATTTTTACAAAGCTCTCTGCTTCATCCTTAACTCTTAGATTGAATTGTTAATAATATGTGTGTTAAACACGTAACTAAAAAAAATCTTATTGCTCATACATCAACTGATTTTACACTACAGAAAGACTAAAATACATCTCAAACATTATTCAAACCAGAATGTCTTACAGTTGGCTACTTAGTTCTGAGTCTTAACACTCCCATTCACAATTTGTGTATATATCAGTAGGGTCTTGTGACAAATTACTAGGCCAAGGAGGGGGGGTTCTCTCGTGGACATTTTTTTAATATTATATGCTTCAAGAAGCTATTTGGCGGTGTTTTTTTTTAAATAATAATTGTCACTTTGGGTATCCTTCTGTTCTATGATTTATATAAAGCACACTAGAATCTTTAAAGCTTATGTAAAAGAGGATGTGGTAAGGGGGCGAGCGGGAACATATCTTACCCATCTTTCTTTTATTTGCAAACATTAAATAAAGTTAAATAAAATAATTACATATCTTAAAGCAAAGGCAAGCAATGCTTACAATGTATACATATACAAATATATATTCAGCACTGCATCTTAGTTTGAATACAAAATTTATATTTAAAACATAGTATAATGTAGGGCCTACAAAAAACTTGTTAGTTATATATTGACTCTTCTCAAAAAATACATGCTGTCTTATTTCATCAAAGTTGTATTGTTTTTACCATGTAAACCAAATATTTATGTTAAGAGTATTATGTCCACGGTGCCAATTGGGGTATGGGGTGGGAGGTTTGGTTGATTAAACTTTTTAACTGTACTGTCACACTTAAACAATAAACCGCTAGGAAGCGAAGTATAATTTCCCACCCGCCACAATAACTTTTTTTGGAATTTTTTAATTATATTTATTTTCACTATTAGTAAGGAGAAATATAAGATGAAATTTGCAAGGAATGTACTTGTAAAACAGTTAAATGATTGTTAAACCTCTAGTCAGTGAAACATTAAAAGTGGTTAAAGGAGTTAATTTATTATAAGAAGATATAGAAAAAGAATTTTTTTTAATTTATTTTGGAATAAAACAAATAAATATTAATTGAAGAAGATAACAAACAATATTTATTAAGGATAGAAACCTTAAGTCAGGAAAAATCAATTAACTTATATAACCACTTCCCTAAGAATACCACAAAATATACGTAAAAAGTTAAAGAGCAAAATGGTTGTACAATTAAGAGGATTGACATAGTCCTAATATATTAAAAAGTTAACAATTAGCAAATTAAATAGTCAAGGACTCGTCATACATGATAGAGAATAAATAAACAAATCACATGAATGACAATTAAAAAAAATTTGATAAAAGGTTGTGATAAGGATTAATACAATTTCACTTATTTGAAGGAAAAATTAAAGGTGATGGACGTTCCTTGCAAATGTCACCCTTTTTTTTGGATACTGTTCTGTCGAGCTTCTGGGATGTATTCATTTCTGTGACCCAACTCTTCACCGTTTATTTCCACGGTTGGTAGTCCTGGGCTCGTTCTACTACCGAGTTGTGAGGATGGAATTTCATTGAGATAATACCTAGATTAATTGCCTTCTGGGGGAGTGATTTAAGGATTGTTCCTCATTATATAAACTTTGTACTAGTTGATAAGAGCTATTTACTAGGATTAGGTTTGCTACAAAAAAAAGTGGTGTTGTTTGGAATGATGCCATAATGATGGATGAGGCCATCTCTCGTATCTACATATCCAGGGTTAGACCACACTGCACAAATAAGCGCACAGTACAAATTCACTAGCCTAGCACTATCAAGTTGGACACACATTGGTTGGCAGCATCCTCAAAATATGAGCTAGTTAGTGCCCTGCAGCCAGCACTACCATACTGTCACATTACATATCAAGTCACGAATGTTGGTTGATGAACTGATAGGGGAATAGGTAATTCCAAAAGTGACATAATAAAGAAAAAAAATATTAGTTTAGCACTCTAATTAATAAGGTCTTCATAGTAAATTTTTTGATAATTTAATAGGAGTATTTGCAATAAAATGTTGTACAAATGTAACACCCATAACTGCAGAATCACTTGGAAGCTGTTACTCCCTTCTTATCTCTCAACTACCATACATGTATAAATATAATTGTGTGGAATAATGCTGTCATGAGGTCTTGGGCGTAGATAAATACCTGAGTAGATGGTTTTGTTTGTATAAACAACTATGCCACACACTTCGCAAGAGAAAAGTTGTGCCCAGTTGCGGACAAGTTTCGTAAATATTTTAAAGGAGCAATGGTGCACCTAGAAGTTTTCTTTGAGAAGGGTATGCAATGTTATCGCTATCTGACTCTGATCACGCGATCATTATGCTTCTAAGTAAGCAATTTCCCTTAGCTCATACAAATTTCACAGTTATTTAGCTTCATGAATACCCTCGCTGCTCGGTTGCTTACTGGACAGATAGTTTCATGTTTACTTACTAGTTCCAGAGCTACCTACTTATAAAGCTCAAACACAGTATATTTTAGTTTGCTAATAAACAGACCTTCACATATGTTTTATTGTGACAGGTTTCTATAAGGAATCTCCTGCACCACTTTTTACAGAGTCGTATAAAAATCTACAGTACCGCCGCAAGAATGATGTGCAAACACAGCAAGTGTGGGAGAGATTTCTTAACATCTGGTGAGTAAAGGTTGGTAGGAGACCAGCAATTAATTATAAACCAAAATAAAAACATAATATTAAATGAAAGAGTAGAAAATATGTATCTATATGCTCAGTATTAAATTAGTCATAAATAAGTATACAAACACAAAAATAAATTGAACATAAAAAAGAAGTAATGTGAAAATATAATACTGTCAGACTATACCTACCTCAAACTTTAGAATTTAAATTTGATATCTGTATATCAAGCACAAACATGTTCCTACTATTTTATCCTGCTTATAAAATAACAATTTAAAATATACAAATTTAAAAACTAGAAATATGGGGTGAAAAATAAGATTGTAAATGACGATGAACTTATTGTTTTTCCACAGTGAAGTGTCACTGTCTGAAGAAGTACGGCAATGTTTACGGCAACCCTCGTTTGACTGTTGTCAATGGGAGGATGAGGAGATTCTTGTGTTGCTACAACAGATGTACCTCGACCTGGACTTCCTAACAAAGTTCAACATCGACCTGAGAGTTCTAAGGAACTTCCTCTTTGAGGTCTACACCAATTATAATGAGATCCCCTTTCACAACTTTAAGCATTGTTTCTGCGTCGCACAAATGGTAAGTTTTACTGAAGTTATAATTACATAGAGTGACTTTGTCTAAATAATATAGTTAGATTTAATAGAGTGTGTGTTGCTTACTAAACATTAATTAGTACTTAGTGGAACTCTTTGAATAACATCTCTTTTCACTTTTGAGGCAGTTACATTAATGGAAGAAGGCACGTGAACTAAGGATAGGAACAGTGAGTAGGACATTGTGAAATCATATTGCATAGCCTATAATTGGGTCAGTTTTTATTACATGATTACTTGACTGCACTTAAGGCTGCACTTTAGCAGATGAACTTCATTTTCACATTTCACTTTATTAAAAATTAATTTTAGGCTGATTTTACAAACTGGAACTACACATCAATATTAAATAATCCTGATAATAAAATAAATTTATATATATATATATATATATATACATATATATATATATATATATATAGAGAGAGAGAGAGAGAGAGAGAGAGAGAGAGAGAGAGAATCATTGTGGCTGTGATTGTAAATAAATAGCTCAGTGGTCAATACTCTCACCAGCTACCACATTAAAACTCAATACAAATATTGATACGAGACAAACCAGGATGACTCACTGGTAGAGCATTGATGCACAGTCAAAGGTTCGGGGTTCGATTCCCATGTCCAGATTTTCATTTATCTCTTAAACGAATTTTATTATAGCATCAGGACTGATCATGTGGATAACCCTCATCTATCAATTTGTGATATACATGAATTAAATCAAGTCATAAGGCTGTAGGATGTAAGTTTTCAGAAATCACACTTAAATTGTTTCTTTATCAGCTTGGTAAAAAACTACTAGTTTCTAGACTAGATAACCAAAGCTTATATAGCTGGCTGGTTGTAGGGGAAGAAGCAATCTAAAATCCCTCTTAGCATGCACTTCAATTCATTTAAGTCATTTCTGCTGGTAAAAATGAGAGCTAATTATTCCAGATGTATGCCATTGTTTGGACTGTGGACCTAACCAGCAAGATTGGTGATTTGGAAACAATGATTTTGCTGACATCTTGCATTTGCCATGATTTGGATCACCCAGGATACAATAATATATATCAGGTGAGTTAAGGGAGTAAGGACAGGTTGCTTATGAGCATTCCATTAAAAATAAACTACTTGTGAGTGAGAGCTGTGAACAAGCGGTTCTAGCTTAGGGATCAGATTGTTCACACTGCCAGGCGCCATTACACTTACGTCATCGTGGTTCTAAACCATTGGCTAGTATGGTTTGTACCCACAATTCATATTTTATTACTAGCACAAATAATCTTAGTTATATGATTTATATATATAGTAAAGTTAACACTTAGATCAATTCATATAAATATTACACCTCAATGATTAAAAAAAAATTGTGATAACTAAAATACAACTAAAACTATTCCTGCTAATATGAAGCGTGTGTGAGTAAACATTTGAAAGAATTGTGTTGGTAGTGGAGGTAAGCCACTTAAAATAATCATTCGTTCAACAGTGGAGAATGTAAGGGGAATGACTCACTTTCGCTCCTAGGTCTCTCGGGAATTCTGAGAATTCCAGAGGTCGATCCAAAGGGTAAACAATATGACTCTTAATGACTTTTTGTGAATTATTCTTTTAAGTGAGCAAGCCTATGCTCCAATGAGCTGGTTCTACCTGTCACTACAAGGGAGAGACCTTTATTAAGAAAGCTAACATAAAAGTTCTGAGTCTCACCTCTACCCTAATTATGCTGCCCGCCTCCTACAAATAGCTTTTGGAAACAACTCAACCCCAAACTACTCTTTAACCACTGCACATATTATTGTTCAACTGCCAATTCCCTCTATTTCTATCTCACAGATCTGTTTACACTTCAAAGATGAGAAATTTGGATCCATTGTGATGTCACATATGAATCTCTTAGGTGTTTAAAAAAAAATGCTACTATTTTTTCTTCTCGATTGGAATACATCGATATACTTTTCTATTCAATCATTTAGAGATACCCAATACATATATCTAGCTTTAGGTCAGCTGATGAATAGGTTAAGGCTGTTAAAACAAAGTAGAGACATACATTACATTATTTTAATGGAAAGAATGAGTTAAAATGACAAAGTTAAAGGGAAGTTCTCAAAAGTAAAAAAATAGAAGTATGATCTTGTTTCTAAAAGGTCCCTTTTGTAATTTTAAATACCACCATTCTGTCTTGTACTGTGGCACCATTTTAATATCCTACACATTAATGAAGATCTTACTAAGTGGTAATTCATTTTTTTAAATTTACTTAGCCCATGAATTTTACCTTCAGAGGAAGAGGTGCTATAACTAAATGAAATGTTCACTTTATTAATAAAGGATGGATAAATAATGCATGTAGAGACATTTGGTATGGTTATTCATTTACATCTAATACATATATTTATTTGTAAAGCTTTCATATTTATTATTTTAATTACATCCTTGTTTCATAATTTTTCCTCTGAGTTTAGCTATTTTTTATATAAGCTGGAGTAAATGTATGATTGGGAAAAATATCAGGATGGGTAAAATTTATTGATAAAATTATAATGCAGCTCATTTTATGTATCATTCTGTTATTTTTTAATTTTAATTTTAGAAATATGCATTTTATTTATGTCTTGAATTAAAGTTTAACTACCAACATCAGTTGGTGTGTATACTAAGGTGTAAATATCATCTAAAATTGTTTGCAAGTAATGAGAAATTCAGGGTTCAAATCCCAGCCAGGTCTACTGAGGTTAGTTTTTCCTAAGTGATTTATCTCTCTCCTTTTTGCACTTAATGAGGGTACATTTCCTTTAAATTTCTACCTTCCTCAACCCTAGCCCATTAGTGTAATTAAATTTGGATTTATTTTAGCACCGTGTTTTACCACGCATTCAGGATATTCGCTTATGTACTAGTTACGCTGATGGTTTTAGGGATGAAAAAGGTTGAATTTAGAGGAAGTATTAAAGATGCTTTGTATCAAACTTCAAATAACTTATAGAGGTATTCACTTTTCAAAACTTTTCCAGGTAGGACCACTCCAAATAGCTTCTAAAGGCATTTAATTTTCAAAATAATTCAAGGGGAACACCACTCTAAAATCTTCCGGAGGCATTCGAATAAAAAAAGAATCCAAATAGCTTCTATATGCATATAATAATTAAAAAAAAAGCAAAGTGAGTACCGCTCCAATTAACTTCTTAAAGCATTCACTTTTCAAAAATGCGTTAGGGGAAGACCACTTTCAATAAGTTCTTAAGGCATCTAGTTAAAAAAAATAATCCAGGCGAGGATATTTCTAAACAGCATTTAAGGGCAGACAATTTTAAAAATGTTATCAAAATCAGGTGAGGAACATATTACATAGCTTGTAGGAGAATCCAAATTCTAAAAAAAAATCTGGTTAGGGTCTACTTCGAATATATTATAGGGTAACTAATTTATATATAATTGGTGAGCCCGTTTTAAACTAGCTTTAAAAGGCATTCAATTTTCAAAAATTTGTCGAGGGAGACTACACTCGATAGCCTCTAGGAGTACCGTATTCAAATTTCAAAATATTTAAGGGGTATCAACTATTCTAAATAGCTTTAAAAAAAAAGCATAGCTCTTCTAATGAGAATCCCTTTAAATAGCTTCTAGCAGCATTCAATTTTTCTAACATTAATTGGGGGAGAAGAGGGTAGAAAGACCCTAAAGAGCTTTTTTGTTAATTACTCCACTTCCTCCCCCTTTCTTTAACACAAATAAGTTCCACCACTACTGTATAAACTAACAATGTTCTTATTTCTTAGGGCTTAATATTAAGTCTTAACGTCATAAACTTAGGATTTTAAAAACCCCTCTGAAATTAAATTCTCCCTACGCCCATTCTCAGTACACCCAATTGGGACCGACCCACAATCTGCCCGTCATTGGCAGAAAAGTCTATTGCAAGAGTAGCACCTTAAACCATGCAGCCACTGAAGCGGGTAATTTGTATATTAACCTACTTCTGTGGCCAAATGGTATAAGGCATCACTTTCACAATAGACTAGTTGATAGCAGGGAGACAAATTCGAATCCTGTTCAGGTGTACTGAGGGTGGTTTTCCCTAAATGGTTTTCCACCTTCCAATCACGCAAATATGGGTAGACTTCCTCTAAATTCAACCTTCCTCATCCATAGCTCATTAGGATAATTGGTACATGTGCATATAACCTGAACAGGTTGTGAGATGAAGTGCTAAAAAAAAGTTGAATAGCCTGTACAAAATAGTAAGTGTGATTCAATAAAATGTTAAATAATGTCTTTGTTCTAGATAAATGCTAAAACAGAGCTAGCTCTGCGGTATAACGACATCTCCCCCCTGGAGAACCATCACTGCTCAGTGGCGTTCCGCATCTTGGAGAACCCAGAGTGGAACATATTCCAGTCTCTCAAGGGTGAAACTTTCCGGCAGGTCCGGGAAGGCATCATCCGATGCATACTGGCTACGGACATGGCCCGCCACAATGAGATACTGGCTCAGTTCAAGGATGTCACACCAGAGTTTGACTTCAACAACAAGATTCACACAAACCTGGTTAGTTTTTTACTTAGTGTTGCGTTTTCACAGGCATTTAAAACACTAAGGGTGGTAGTGACTGGTACTGGTAGAGTTAGGTGTGCAGTTTTCTCCCCAGAATTTTTTTTCCAGTCGGGTGGCATTACTAAGTAGCCGGACGGAGGCAGTATAATACTTCGCAATATGTGATGATTTTTGTAAGAAACATTGATTTTAGCCAACCAGTCAGTAAAATCAGCCAGGCGCCATGCCTCGTGCCTGGTCAAAAGGCCCTAGGGAGAAAATTGGTGTGTGCTGGCCTGCTTGATCCTCGTACCAAAGGCTAGGACTCAATCCCTAACTAGCTGCATTGAGGGTGGGTTTTCCATGATATGATTTCCCACCCTCTCTTTAGATAAATGCATGTATTTTTATGGTTTTAATAGACTGGATTTTTTATGATGAAAATGCCGAGGTTCAGATCTTGGGCAAGGGGGTTTTATGTGTTGTTTATCACTGTGGTCTTCTCATGATAATGCAGGGGCATTTCCCTTACGTTACTTTTTCAATCTCTAAGCTCTTAGAATAATCTGTTTTGTTTGTTTTCTAATTTTGGAATTTACATTGCATGTTACAATTACGCTTCTCAAGTATAGCCAATTATAGGCTGAGGGAAGGGGTAAAAGTTAATAATTGATCTTCTTCGAGGCAATAATTACCTCATTATTTGTGGCAGCAGTGTAAAATGTTAACTGTGTTCCTATAAGTTCAGATGCATTGGGGAAATTATTTTGTGTTTGTTCTTTTTGTATCCATCACATAGTCCTGTATACACACATGTCATTAATCCAATTAATTTTAAAATGTTTGAATAGTGCTTAGTTTATTATTTAGATGTTATTTTATTGCAGCTATCGATGATACTTATCAAAGTGGCCGATATTTCTAATGAAGCAAGACCATTAGATGTTGCTGAACCTTGGTTGGATAAGCTTTTACAGGTAATAAACTCTCGAAATTAACCCAAGAAGCTATTAATAAATTAATTCCAAAAAAAAACTCCTTCTGGTTTAGTCTACGCATTGATTTAACTGAATGAGCTCTTAAATAATATCATATTTCCCACTACAGATCCTATCCAAACAATCGACTGAATAAATGCAATGTGATAATAATATTGCATCTCATTAAGGTGGGGCGGGAGGGAACATAAGATAGAGAGAGAGAGTCCATATTTTTTATGTTTCTATTACTTTTTGTTGTCAAAATAAATAGAACATTGCTTCAGTTGATATTTTCAGTTTAATTTTCTAACTATAGTAATCCCAGTCATTCTTGAATATCATAAAGAGTTCAAGTGAGAGGATAAGAATGGAAGAAATTAAAGGAGGAAGAGTGGTGGAAGGATAGAGGAAGATGGAGGCATTTTACTAAACTGACCCGGATACAGGCTGGAAACAGTTGATGATGATGATGATGATGATGATGATGACACATCTACTGAGGTAATATTTGATCTCTCTTGGCGGGAAACAACTTTTTTTTTTTTTTAGATAAAAATTGAAAAAATGCTGGCTTTATCTCGGGTTCCCCTCCACTCCAACTCAATTAGAAATGATTGGTGGTTGATAGGAAAGTAGCCGAGCTTACTTTTGTAAGGTTCACTATAGTGATAATAATTTAATATGATATTCTTCAAATTTTCACTACAACAGGCAGCTCCATCTATTACAGAATAAGTTAAGTAACTCACTGTCTATTGTTTCTAAATGTTCTTGGTCGGACTGCAGGGTTGGCTATATTTTTTTTCTTTCGCTGCTCTTGTTTGAGTTGTAATACATAGATAGCAACACTTGGAAAAGTTGTGTGTGTGTATAAATATATAATGATGTATATAAAATGTAATTCAACTTAAACAAAAAGAGTGAAAAAACAATTGCCAGTCAACCTTGTAGTCCAAACAAAAACAATAATCAGCCAGGGACAGGTTGAATCTTAGGCTACAGTCATACATGGGACCCGGTTGTCGCGATGCAAGTACACATTTCATTTTTATAAATGAAGGAGAGAGGGGGCATACTATGCAACTACAGCCTAACAAGAGCGATTTGGTTACAAATGTGAGCAACTTTGGTTTACCCATATAAATAACCTTGCTTGACTTTGTGGTGTTTTGGTTGTGGCAGCCAGGTCACAACTATGTCTATACCCTTAGTTTGCTCTTGGTCGGATGAAGCTGCCTGTGGCAGTGAAAGTTTAAGAGTAGGATGTGCTTGTATTACTTTATTGTTCTAAATTTGTGGTGTTGTAGAGAAAAACTTGACTCCTATACTTTCATTTTCCAATTATTTAGCTTAGATCTCTATTTAACTATTGTATCTTCAAGTAATTTTTCAGATCTGTGGTAGGAAATTCGAGTATAAAGACTAAACAAAACTTATTTTAGGAATTCTTCAAACAAAGTGATGCCGAGAAGCTGGAAGGTTTACCAGTGACGCCATTTATGGACAGAGACAAAATAACAAAGCCTTCTTCACAGTGCAGTTTTATAGGCTTTGTTCTTCTGCCATTGTTTGAAGCACTTGGGGACCTATTTACAGAACTGCAGGTATTTATTAAAATGTCACCTATCCTTATCTTGAGCTAGTTCTTTCCGGTCTACCTCATTACACACTATTTTATTATTTTATACTTTGGTAAAGTTTCATATTTACTTTGATATTTTGTCTATTTTTTCTTTAGTATAACTGTCTACATAGTTTGATCTAAAATATATATATAATAATTATTATTATTATTATTATTAGCAGCAGCACTGCGTCTTACTACTCGTTCGGGTTATACACACTTATGCTAATCTGCAATGATATGGTGATTGTAAGATGAAATAGAGGACCTATAGTTTAATGTGGAATCTGAACCACGATGGAGGCCTGGCATTCCTCACATTCACAAATTGTGATTAATACACATCTTGTCAAAGGTGAAGGAAGGGTTTGGCCTACCAGTAAATGTCAGGCACTAGTTAGTAATCCTGATGTACTGATTGTCGTCTTTAAAATTTGAACACTGTCGGGATTAGTTAGGGAGGACACAAAGTTAAATCTTGAATGAATAAATAAGTTTAGTTTCCATCCATTCTTCAACATGCTGTTGCGAATTTTCCTCTTTAGCCTCCTTATTCCAGCAATCAAGATTAGGTCCTGTATTGAACATATAGCAAAAAAATATTCAAAATTTATAAGGGAAGTCATCTTGGGGAAAAGATAGTGTGTCAATTTGGGGTGCATACATAAAGTTATTTCTCCACTCTCCCTTACCATACTCCAACAGTCCTGCTCCCCCCACCCCCTTACATTCTCCTTTAGTCCTGCTTTGCAACGATTCACTAATTTTGTATTGTAAAGTGGATGTTGACTATGGCTTACAAGATAGTTTTCTATTGAAAATAAATTATGTTTCGGCATGCATGTGAGCCCACCAAATCAATGGTTTTACTTTTGAAAAAAGCAAGGAAAGTATATATTTTTAAATTGGGCATTTCAGCCTGTTTATGAAGTGTCATAAAAAACTGAAACCTGCAAATTGGCAGTTTTTCACTAGTAACAAATATTTTTGTTTAGAGTGTAACTAGTATATAATGATGATGTGCCATCACAACTGCTCTCACTCACTAGCATAATATACATAATAAACTGATTTAATTTTGTCAAAATATACCTTTTCATGGTCGACTTAAAAGTGCTTCACTTGTCCTTTAGGTTTTGAATTCATACTATCATTATAAGGACTTATTAATCTTAACCTTTAAGCTTTTCCTAGTGTGTTTGAAAATTTTGATTTGTATTCATATTTTTGAACATGGTGGACAGTAAACTAAAGAAGCCCCTAGTTACACATTTGTATATTTTTAGAACCGTGTATAATTACTTATTTCAAATACGAAACTAGTAGTTCAATAATTAATTTATTTGACAGGGAGTGATTGTCCAACCTGTCCGAGATGCTCTGGATTACTACCGGCGGTTGAATGATGCGGCTAAAGATGAACGAATGCATCGTAAGAGTGTTGTGGAAGCAGCCCTGGGTTCATCTGACAGTGTCATAACATCTGGTGAAAGTAACCAGGGGAGCATAGCCAAGTCTGTCAGCACGCACAGCGTCAAATCTCGCCGAAGCCTGTCCAACCTTCTAGTTAGGGCAAGGTCACGCTCGGTAGATGATGAGGATGTCACACCCGAAGGTAAATATAATTTATACTTTCTGACTAGAACTATATTATTTTTAATAGCATTTATGAGTTTATGGCTTCAATTCCAGATGGGTATTTTTTCCCCACAATGTAATAAACTTCACTTTACATATAGAATACATTGTAAATAACTAGTGCACAAACACTTGATCATAATTCAATATATTATATCTTAGTGTAAAGTAGGTTTTTTTGTTTGCTTTTAAAGATATGACCTTTTAATAGTGATGCATCTCAACACAATATTACTAACCAGTTAATATAGGGGGAAAGAGATGGAAGATTTAACTGCACAAACATTCACCTAGAGAAAGGATGGAAAACCACACAGACAGCTTCAATTGGTCAGAATTAACCTTTTGGTCTCAATCATTTATATAAGTCACATATCCAGCATTGCTTTAAAAGAATTTGAGTTTACCAGTTAAAAAAATAATTGTATTTGACATCAAATCTAGAAGTTAAAGAATTTAGAAGTGGTTTGAATCCACTATTTTAATAGTCTAAATTTCAAAAGTGAATCTTCATTCCCGATTACGAAATCCAAGAAAGAATGGTAATCATAAGAGGTTTACTTTGCTACATTAATTCTTGTTTCCAAAAAAATACAAACATTAACTAAATGTTAACATTTTTTATGTTTTGTTTGAATGCATTCATTATGTTACATTTGTTTGTTATAATGCATTGATTATAACGATTTTACATGGGTCTAAGTGGTCAATTAATGATCTGGGGCCTGGTTGTTAAGTTTGTTCTATAATTATTATGTTTGGTTAAACCAGTGGTGCACCCAAGAGGGGATGGATGGGGTATTATCCTCCCCTCAACACCAAATATTTTAAATAAAAACTTCAATAATATGAAGTAGAAATAAAATATAGAGCATTTAAGATGTGTCGATGGGCTACATTTTAAAACAAGACTTATATCAGAGGTCTCAACCACAGTGCGGAGACAATGATTAATTATAATTTACTGTATTTTAAACAATAATGATTAATATCTACTAACAGAATAAGAAATTCCTAGAAACTTTAGTTTTTGTGAAATTTAGAAAACTTTATACACACCTGAAAACTGACATTAGCTAATTTATAAAAAAGAACTGTTTTTAAATAGTTCTAGAGTTTGAAATAAAACTAAACTTTTAAACACTTTTAGATTGTCTACAGCTTTAAATCATAAACCAAAGAGCATTATATTAATTTAGCACATACTTTACAATAGTATTATAAAAAATAATATCTAAGTCTTGACTTATATTATATACTATAGCTATCGTATAAAAAAAACTAAAAAAACACAATACAAAACTTCCTGTACATTATTTTGATAGTTTCCCTAAGCTACCATAAATATAACTCCAAAGAGCTTCTAGAGGTATTTAAAAAATATTCATAAATTTTCTTGGTCTCTAGCCGATACCACCACCAAATGGCATTCTTGCTACTGCCTTGATTGTGTGCCCTCCAAACCAAGTAAATTTCTTGGTGTGTCACTGGGATGAACCTCCAATAAGCAATATGATATTTATCTAAACCAAATATTTGCTCCAAACTTAAGAATATCGCATATATAGTTTTAAAAAAGGTTCAGAACTTTAGGATCTTGTAGTACTCATTAAAATTAGTAAAAAAAGTTATATGTATAAAAATGAGGTGGCCCAATGGCTAAATAATTTTATAGTAAAGGAAATTGATAGAACTAAAGAAAAAGGAAAAATAGGAAGAATAAACTACTAAGAGTAAATTTGATGAAGAAAGCCCACCTAGGGAAAGAGGAAAAATGTGGGAAGAATCCAATGCACAAAGGTGACATCTTCTTCCTTTCTTCTCTCTTCTATNACATAAACTACTAAGAGTAAATTTGATGAAGAAAGCCCACCTAGGGAAAGAGGAAAAATGTGGGAAGAATCCAATGCACAAAGGTGACATCTTCTTCCTATCTTCTGTCTTCTATAGTAGAAGTAGTCACACACACATTTTAACACAAATAGAGTTATATTTCGGCACTGTTGCCTTTATCACACACAAAGAAGAGAGTACAAATAACACAAACACTGGATTACTCCATTTTGAATTTAAAGAAGAACTGTTAGAAACACATTGTGTCAACTGTTTTTGGGAGTAAACCATAGCCAAGGAATTTATCTTTACTCCCAAAAACAGTTGGCACAGTGTGTTTCTAACAGTTCTTCTTTAAATTCAAAATGGAGTAATCCAGTGTTTGTGTTATTTAGTTTAGTAAAAAAGGATCTCTACTACAATTAATAAGACCTTGACTTGATATAACAATTTTAAGCCAGTGGTAAAGAAATTATATAGATAGATGTAATTTGGAGAGTAACAAAATAACAAAAAAACAACAAAATTGTATTAATATAATTAATTTCCTATAAAATATTATCTTTGTTGTTTATGATGTAATATACATCACAAACAAAATATCATTAGTCATTGGCACCAACCTTAAAAAAACTTATCAACAACAAATCTTAGATTTTCTTTTGAATCTCGAATTCAAATTTGAATCTTCAAATCTTTAAAAATGTACAATTTTGATTAAAGTGAAAATATTTAAAATTGTCCAACCATTTATATTATAGAGATGACTGATTAATGCATGCACAGTAAAGTCTATCTATTTCTTCAGCTATCATATTCACTAGGCACTGTTGTGTCTATCATCTACGTAGGCTAGGTTGTTGACGTGAAGATTTTGTTACCTTCTTTTGAGATATCAACGAAAAAATATTTAAGTGACAGTTTAAAAAGAAAAAAGAAGAGAACTAGAGGAAAACCTGTCAATAATACACTAAATCAGTGGGAACTTAAAGTTTAATAGCAGTACAACTGCTAATATTGAGGTCAAGAGTATTGCTTGAAAGGAAACACTAAATATTGAATCTAAAGAGCCAAGCACAAACTGCAAACTATTTGTGATACAAGTAAAGTGCATCTGGCAGTTGAGGAAAAAGTAAATCATACAAATATTGATATGGATGATAGACGTGAACAGAGCAACGAGTTGAATGGTAGCTGCCCTGTGTTCGATAAACATACACACCTAAACACTCTAAACACCTTTAATTTATTATTATAACATTTGTAACAATTACAATATGCAACTGATCAGGGACTTTATCTAAAGAGATATATTGTTTAGAAAGGGCATTGTAATCCTAAAGGCCCATTTGTCAAAGATACCAACAGGAGGGTCTTAAAAAAACAAACTATCATACATGTCACATCTAAATTGGGCTTTGAAATGGAGAGATCTTGGTTATGCTATCATTATCATACTGTGATTCGTGTTGGTTATTTGGTGACAGAAAGTGTGGTAACCTAAAAGATGTTTGGATCAAAGGTTATCGTGACTGGAAGCATAATAGTAAATGTAATAGAGAGACATGAGTCATCTCAGGTACATTTAAATTCATGTAGGTTGTATGAGCAGTGGCGCTTACACAGTACTATTAATGAAAATAAGGTGTCGGAGATTAAGAAAGAGAAGAGTTTCTGGTGCCAAGTATTGCACAGGCTTGTGAATGTCAAGCTTGCACTTTCTATGTATAATTTGCCCTTTTGGGGGCATAAAGGAAGTGTGAATAGAAACTCAAAACAGTGGTAATTTTGTAAGTTTATTGAATTAATTATTGGCAAAGTATGATCCAGTATTATCATCAAGACATCAGTAAGCATCATTGTTTTATTTTTTCCCTTTCAAGTTTCCTTGACACTTTATTCATGACCATGACCAAATGCATCAGCATTATAAATAAATTTACACCTTCCATAATTTTATACAATTTAATAATTTATCTAGGATATGAACGAAACTAACCAAATAAGTATCACTAGTACCATTTTCAAAATTAACCTGCATTGGTGGGCATGCAGATTAAAGCACCAAGATTGTATAGTCTGGTTTACTGGTGATGGAAAGATCGAGGTTTGAATATCAAACTGACATATTGAGGGTGTTTTTTTTAAAATGGTTTCTCCATTCATGTAATTGTGGGCACATTTCCTCTAAATTCTATCTTAATTGTTACTACCACAATAGTGTAGTTAAATACAAATAGCAGAGACTAGAAGTAAGATGCAGTGCATACAAACACTACACACAAAAGCAACTATATTTTAATTATTTACATAATCTTTTAACAATTTCATCTAATTAAACCATTTTCTTCTAGGTGTGGAAGAGATGTTGGAGCAAGATGAAGAAGATACTGATCAAACAGTTACTGAAGTGGAAGTTAGTGAGAAAACTTTGAAATTCAAAATATCGACAGAAGGAAGCATCACTGGTGGTAAGAGCTACCCGGGCAGCCGCAAAGGTAGCAAAGACAAATCCCAACTTCACGACTACACGTATAGTGAGTTGGCCAAGGCTATCAAGGACAGAGACAAAGAATTGAATAGAAGCGACTCTCCTATGAAGGTCTTCAGCCGAGTTTCATCAACATCACCTATATCGAGTCACGATGGCTTCTTGATGGAACACCATGAAGAAGTGGTTGTTTCTCAAAAAACGTTCCAAGATGACAAGTGTAACATTATAATGGATGATTCAAAATCTCCAAAAAAAACAAAAGAAGAATCAGGGATAGATATTTCAGATCATGTAGGCATTATAAATAGACATATTAAAATGAACCATGTGACAACAATAGAAAATGAAAAAAATAATTTTGGTTTTTTATCGGAAGAAACTATTTTGTGTAGTAGTGATTTATATACAAATATAAATGAACACAATACTAAAGTAACTAGTGCCAAAAATAGTGATAGTGGTGATGTAATACAAGAGAAGATTAAACTCAAAGAAAAAGATGAAATTATCAGACCAGGTGAAGCCAGCCATAAAGTTGATAGTATTATAAAAGAAAGCATAAAATCTAATGTTAACCAACATCACAAATCTTCAATATTCTCTAGGCTTCGAAATTTCGCAGATAGGGTGTCATTTAATATGAGCTATGATAAAAACAAAGAAGGGAAAATTAAAATTAATAGCTCAATGGATAGTGAAGCTACCTCTACAGATAGTTCTTCAACAACTCCTAGCCATGATCAGAAAGGACTCATGATGACATTTAAAGGACATACTTTATCTCAGGGTAATTCTCCGTCGACATCCTACTTCACAAGTAATTCTCAGAGTGACAATGGTCACAAAGCCATGACATTACCAAAGGTAAAGAAATCTCAACGTCACAGTCAACGCAGATGGAGAGCTTTCTTAGGAGGTAGTAAAAGCGACATACCGACATCATCCCCAGAACTGATGCCCTCCACACCATCACAATCACAATCACCATCCTTTCCCAATAAACGGCTAACTTTCCACAACAAAAGAAATTCTTGCAGTTCTTCTTCCGACACAGGTAAATCTTCACAGACAACATTAAAATTTGAGTTACAACAGTCAGATTGTCTGACAAATGAACAAAAATATCCCAAAGAAGACAACTGTGGCCAAGAGAGATCGGGGTATGCAGTACAGAAGAAACAAATGAGCACTCATAAAGCAATGTCTTCTACACGACAGCAGCCCCCACTGACTGGAAGTTTGGATAGCGTTCTCCAGGATAAAACATCGACAGGTAATAATAACAATCACAAAAAAACTAGTAAAACAAGTGCTGCAGTAAGCTGTAGCCCTCCCGAATTTTCAAGACTGGACAAGACCGATGTCGAGGACACACAAACTTCTAAAGCTCGATCTCAGCACCACGGGTGGATTAGTTCCATTGCTTCCAGTTTCAGAACAAAAAAATCTCAGGTGCATGAAAACTCAAAGACTTCAAACACTTTACCAGAATAAAGTTATCTCTGTCACCATACTCGACACATATCCCTCCTTAAAAATAGAACTTATGACTTATGCCAAATAAAAAGTTAGTGAATTAAGTAGTTCATTATTGTTTATTGTAATATCTGTGTGAATGTATGACCGTTTTTATGTGAATGTATGTCCTAGATTTGTCTTTCTAAAAAGTACTATTTTCCTACTTGTTATGTAAATCAAACATTATATTTCTGTAGATTAATAGAGTATGTAATTATTCTTCAAAAACAAATAAATAACTGTTAAATTATATTAATGAGGTGGCTAAATAAGCCAATGAATTGAAATTATTTCCCAAAAATTAAGGAATTACATTATTTTGAGATTAACAAAACATATTTTGACGACTTTACATCACTAAACAATGTAAAATGATAGATAGGAATAAAAACTGCCATGTTTGAAAATGTTTCTATTTTATTGTCTTCAGAACTTTGTATTCTTTATTAGGCTTCCATTTACATACCTATATTCATAATATCTATTTTACAAGTCTCTGAAAGACCAAAACCATCTGTGCATTTATAATGCAAGTTGATGCTAGTCTTCCTCCTTACATTTCTAACTAATGTAGCCAATTCTATTTAAATGTCAGTGTTCAGCATATTGTTCTTTGCTCAATGTTATTTTCTATAGTACAAAGTACTGTATAATTAATGAAACGGTCAATAAATATGTTTAAAAAAATATTTGCCTGTATCAAAACCCAATAAGTTAACCATTGATTAGGTTTAATGTATTTTTAGTAAATTGTTGTCATTGTTATTAGTATATGTTATGCAGGGGGAGGGGGCAAGAATACGTAACTATTTATCTGAGGCTGGACACAGGTAAGGCAGGAGAAGAATGGAAAAGTATGCTCGAATCACTGGAAAAGCCCTACATTTTGGCCAAATAGATATTTTGTATTTGTTTGAAAAAATTATATGCTATAATTTTTTTTAAATGATCTTACATTAATTTCTTGAAGTCAAAGCAAAATAAATGTGAATGAATATTTTATGTTAAGTTTTTTATTCGTGCAAATATAGACTTGCAAGCAAATACTCTTCACAGAATTTAATTAATTAATGTTTGACCAATAGGTAATTTGAAAATACGGGAAAAACAGTGAAATATATTGTTATTTAACTGTGTTTAATTCTTAGTTTGCTTCCTCAAAAATATGAAAATTTAGGTTTGGTGTTAAGAGCACAACCATACTTGCGACTTGGTTGTTGTGACAAAAATACTGCAATTAGTACGCTAGAATCTAAAGTCTAGTTATTTATATGGCAGACCAAAAGACACTCACTTTTATTACAAAATCACAGGCAGTGGTTATGTAATAGGGCCATTCTCATACATAACAAGGCTCTGCGTGTTGGTGTCCTGAATACAGTGATCAGATAGCAAGTATGGCTTATGTCCTGGGTGACCAAATAATGTTGTTTTCTGTAGTTATATTATTTTAATTTTAGATTAGACTGCAGAAGTGTTGCTAGGTGACTCAATCTCTATCCAACACTAGCTTTAAAGGGGTTTGGAGAATGCAGTGAAATGATATGGAAATAAGACTTTAAATTTTAAATAAATCAAGTGTATTTTAGGTAATAATATTAAAATCAATAAAAATTTATTTTGAAAGAGTGTAATTTACAAAAAAATATAATCAAATTTTCTAAAACTAATGTGCATTTATTTTAATTAATCCCCTAGGGGGCAAGTCAAAATGGATGCTGTCTCCTTTTCACTCTTAAAAGGCCAACAGGATTTAGTATTTATTATGCCTAACTACCAAAAACTAGTACCTCCACAAATATTAATCATAGGTAGTGGTACACATACTACACTTCAAAATTAAATTGTATTAGAATATTAATTTATTTGCATGACATGCCCTTTGAGTTTTAAAATATATATTCTATGTATTCCACATTAAACACCAAATTAAGTCATATCAAATGTTCAGAATGTTGTAGAAATTAATATGTACAAAGCCCTAATTATTTCACAGTACATAAAAAAACTAACCATCACTCAACAGAGCCTAGACTCACCCATGATTTGGTATTGTGAACAAGAATTGGCTATGTCAGTTAATTACAATGATGTGATTTAGGAATATAAGTAAATAATGTCTCATACCTTGTTTTTGTTAAATTGTTATGTATCTCAATTTTAAAGTTTGTATTTTTTATTTTTTTTAAGTAAATTTTAGTTGTTGATTGAAATCAAAATTTGATTTTGATAGAATTAAACCTACAAGGTATTGAGCAAAAATTATAAATTCACTATTGGGCAGAGATTATAGATTTTCTTCAAGAAGCAACCACTGTTTGCCCAATCGCAGCAATGTAAAGTGTGCATTCTCTTCATTTCACTGTAAAAGCCATTTTATGTGTTCCCTTTTCTATGTTTCCATCCATCTTTCTTTTACCTTCTTCCATCATCATCCTTATCACTAAACATATATAACAGAATGTTCTTTATACTTAAAATTTTTGTTTCTTACTCCCCTCCTAAACTAAGCTATAATATATATACAGCCTTGAGCCCCCTTACTTCGGAGAAGCATTCCTTTCTGTGTGCGTTGTAATGTACTTTGATGCGCTCACCTATGACCCCTACTTACTCTATGATATTAGGGATTCGAGAAGTTCATTGCCGCACTTACAAAAGTATGCCACCTATTCCTATCTTGAGCTAGCTCCATCCAGTCACCCTCATTATACCCTATCTCTTTCAGGTCTGTTCAAATATTATTCTCCCATCTGTGCCTAGGTCTTCACAATAGTCTCTTCTCATTGGGTTTCCCAGTCAATCCTCTGAACACGGTTCTAGATTCTCCCATTTGCGCTGAATGTCCTGCCCACTGTAATCTGACTTGATTATACTAACAATATCTTGTGATGAATACCGTCATATAAGGTAGGAGGCCAAATTTCACACCCATAGATAACAGGTAAAATTATTGTTTTGTATATTCTGAATTTTGCATTCCTTGACAGCATGCGAGATGTCAACAACTTACTGATCAGGTAATAACATGTATTTCCTGACTTCTTTTCCTAATTTCCATTATAATATTGTTATTGCTAGTTAAGATTGTTCCCAAATATTTAAACTCATTAACCCTGTCAAATTATATGTTGCTCGAAGTAATCTCTATACTATCATCCCCAATCTGTTTTTTCTGTATGATCATATACTTCTTTTCAGAGTTCACTTATTGACTTATTTCCTTACTGGCCTCCAAAAATTTTCTGCATTTCTTGCAACACCGTCCTTACTATAACCCAACAAAGCTATACCATCTGCATATCTTAATAGCTGCAATGTACAGTCTAGTGCCAACTCTTTCCTACTCTTTTGCATTACCTTAATAGCATACTCAAAAGATAGATTAAAAGGTATTAGAGAAAGTGCATCTCCTTGATTCAATCTATTATTTATTTTGAAAAGTATCTGACGACATCCAAACAGTACCCTGCCACGCGTACATCTCAAACATACCTCAATTAGCTTGAACCTTAAGAAAAATAATTGTCACTGATAGCCATTATTGGTTTGGAGTGTACAACTAAATTTATTATTATTAGCACTGCGTCTTACTACCCGTTCAGGTTATACGCACTCACACTAATGTGTAATGTTAGGGTGATTGTGAGATGAAATAGAGGACCTACAAGTTAACGTGAGATCCGAACCACGGTGGAGGCCTGGCATTCCAGATATTCACAAGTTGTGATTAATACACGTGTTGTAAGAGGTGAAGGAAGGGCTTGGCAATCAGATAAATCTGTGCCAGGACCAAGGATTGAACCCCAGACCCCCAGCACAGAAGTCTGACACTTTACCCCTAGACCGCCAGGTCACCTAACTAAATTTAAATCAAACTTTATATTATAATATTATGTTAGTAAATTTATAAGTACTCTAATTTTCTATACAAGTTGTCAACTGTGTAAATTGATATATTTTTTAGCCTAACATAACAAATATACCCTCCTACCACAATTTTAAGGTGACTTGGAAAACTACCTTAGTTCTATCATTTCATTTAGCACTTGACTTACTTATTATAGGTTAGCTTTGAATTCCCTGAACCCTTAATGAGGCCCGGCAGCCCCCATAAATGTTGGTGAAATTTAATAAAAATACAATATAAATCTACACACATAGACTGTAAATAAATATAATCAAAGTTTTAATTTAACAAGTTTTTTTGTAAAGAGCACTGCAGTTATTTCTTTTGACGGAGTGGCTTGAAAGCCTTCCCTGCACTGTGCCATCTCACCTTACTGTCTCCACCCTTGATGTTTGGGTTTGGTGACAATATCATGTTCGTTGCCCTTCTTCTCCACCCCTAATACCATAAACATTGTGTATGCAACACCTATAATCATATCTAATATT
The DNA here is from genome assembly GCA_902151455.1 of Timema bartmani. Lineage (NCBI taxonomy): Eukaryota > Metazoa > Arthropoda > Insecta > Phasmatodea > Timematidae > Timema > Timema bartmani. The sequence continues at coordinate 673,258 of CABFWB010000036.1, forward strand.
CACTTAAACTACCTATCTAGGTTTCAATCTCAAACGTTGCCAACCAACAAGCTTAATAACAGTGATTTCCCTCACTATTTATATGCTCTACACATGTTATTTTTTCAAGCTCTTAACACAAGCGATACTTGGGACCACACTCGTAGTGAACTATGAATCACTTGCAACCTGTCCCCTTTTACAAAACATAAGAAACACCAATACGGTTCTAAATTTTTCAGAGGTATATCCTTAGTAGTGCTCTGGTCTGCAAAATTTGACCCAATTAGATAATGAGAAAGGGAGTGGGCGCAGGGGTGGAAAATAAATGAAAATTGCACAAACTGGTGATTGTGTATTTCACTAAAAAGTTTACACAAGGACCAATAATAAATTATTTCTAAAGATAACTATGTATTGTTTGAAAATATGGTGGTCATTGTGTTTAAACCAGTGATGGAGAAACTTTGGCCCGCAGGCCACAAGTTTTGTGAGCCCTTATTATTTTACAAACTATTATTATTTATTAAAAGTGTATCACAAAAAAAAAGTCAATCACAGAACTCAAAAGATAAATTATACTAAGTACTGTTTTCAGAAATTTCGCCAAACTACTCCAGCTAGATAAGAAGTAAGGCATTAGAACACTTAATTTTCCGCGTGACTCTTGTAAGGTTAAACTTTAGGTTTTTGTAAGACTCCCAAAAAAAAAAGTTTTCAAAAAAACTAATAAGTAATATTTTAAATGAATAAGATTTCTTGCTGTGAAAAGTTATAACTCAAGTGTACAGTCTAACATTAAATAAGTACAATCAACTCTGGTAGCTAGAGTATCTTTTAAAACTTTTTAAGAAAAAAAAATCCCTTATATCAGGGATCCATTGATAGATTTTGAGGACTCCGTGAAATTGGGTAGGGAAAAAATTCTATCTTTATTTTAATTAACCTCAAACAGAAATTTAACATTTTACACAATTTTAATGAAAACAAAAACATTATAATACTTAGTGCACTGGTAAAGTAATGCTAAATTATGTGGAGTGTACCTATTTATTTATGTGTATATGCTTTAAATAAGAAAAAGTTGGAATCACTATGAATCACTAGGCTGATCATAATTTTTCTTGAGACAAAAATTGGATGAGGAGGGGATCATGGGAGTCTCAAAAGCACCCGCAGAGGTGGGAAATCACCCCACCTGAGATTGTATGAATATTAGAAATAGTTTGATAAAATATAAAGGCAGCTAATCTCCATTCAACAGTGTTTGGAACTAGTGCTCAAACAGAACCCCCAGCCGACAAACTGAAAGTTATATAAAATAACTGATTTCTTTAACACTGCGCCTTACTACTCATTCGGGACACTTATGTACTTATTACACTTATGGTTTTAGGAAGGTTATATTTAGAGGAAGTGTACCCACATTTGCGTGGAGGGAGAGTGGAAAATAATTTTGGAAAAAACACCCTCAGTACAACTGACCAAGATTTAAACCCCGATCTCCCCGTCATTGGCAATCTAATCTGCTGCGAGAGTGGCATTTTTACTAAGAAAGGACAGCCGGAATAGCAAAAGAACAGTACTGTCCCATTCAAAACGGGACATATGATCAGCCTGATAATACCTAGATATGTATTTCACAGCCCTAGTTCTAAAACTTGAGTAAAAATAAACATAAAGCTAAATATTTTAAGCTGACCTTTGAATGAAGTGTGAGCCAAACTGCCAAGGACATTGCAAAAATAAATAAACATAGCTTTTTGAGCAATTTTAGTTTAATTTCTAATCTAAAAAAAATAGTTAAGACATCCTTGCACCTAGAAACTAAACAAATAATATTAAGGTGCAGTCGAAGGGAGTGCGAGTATTTTTACAGTTTTTACAGAATTGAAATTTTTTTTACCAAAATAAATCAAATATTTCTCCAGTAGCAACATAGAGTTTATTTTTATGCACATGCTAATATCAACAGATCTTGAATATCTGTCAAGGGTGTTCTGGAATTTTGTCAAAACTTTTTAAATAAAGAGAAAAAGTTTTGACAAAATTCCAGGACACCCTTCCTTAAATATTCAAGATCTGTTGATATTAGCATGTGCATAAAAATAAACTCTACGTTGCTATTGGAGAAATATTTGATTTATTATTTTGGCCAACAAAATGTAATGCTATAAAAACTGTAAAATTACTCGTGCTCCCTTCTGTCAAACCTTAAGTAAAAACTATCACTCCAAGGTTAAACAAAAACTTCAATTATTGCTTTTGAAAAATAATTTTTTCTCATAAATATGATAGAAGAGTTACAACACCAAACCATAAATGAGATGGCATGTACAATTTTGTAGACTAAATAAAATTATATAAAATCATAAATAACACACATAAAAACGTTTACTATCAAAAATATCACTATACCAAATTATTACATAAATATATATTAATAAAATAATCAAGGAACTTTATTTTATACTTTGAATGAAAATAATACTGATAAAGTGGATATAAGACAACAATAAAAATGTTCTTGCAAGCCATAATTAAACTCAAGATAACATGACAACAACAAACAACTAGTATAGTAGCCTAAATTAAATTAGCATAATAAATATTAAAGCTGAATCAATCTTGTTATACTAAATATTTAATCAAGCTCTTTGTCAAACATAAAGATACCAAGCCCTTCTCCCACACGTCGAATGTTTGTGAGATGATCTGCTATTTCTTTGATGGAGTCGACTTGTTCCTGAAGGTACTCAGTTTCAAGGAAATCACAGAGGTTGGCATCTCCCTTGGATGATGCAGTCTTGTGGACTGACAACAAACTCTAAAATAAATATATACTTTAAATCAATCACATTCTTCCAGTGACGGTTATTAGGTCCATTGAAGGCTATCCAACCTAAGATAACAGGATTATAAGGGGGATTTTAAGGAACTGTACCACTACCCTGTATGGGTACTGGGCTCAGCAGTCACACAGTCTTGACGCATCACTCTTACAATAAGCTGGATTTATGCTGATGGTGAGGTTTACGTTCAAATTTCGGCCAGATGCAGTGAAGGTGATTTCCCACATGTGATTTTCCCATCCTCTCTCCAAGCTAGCGCTAATGTATTCTACCCCAACTACCTTCCTCATGCTTACACCATGAACTAAATGGTTTATAACCTTGGTTTTAGACATAACTAAAAAACTTATAAAAGCGTATCGGAAATGCTCTTCAGTGTAGCTGGCTTGGATCAAGCCCTGACCTGTCGAAATGATTATGATAATTACTATTATCATAATCATCATAGTCACCATAATCACCAATCATTATAATCATAATAATCATCAATATCATCAACATCATCATCAATCATCAGGGTTTTAAGGCCCAACAACACATGGGTTAGTAATATCAAGAATGTTTCTGGTAAAAGAGTCAACTAGGTAGAACAGAAGTTAGCACTAACAGTTTGATGCATAAGAGCAGTAACAAATATTACGATTATATAATTTTTAACAAAAGGCAATGTCTTACCGCATTCTTTTTCTTTAATCTATATTAATATACTGAAGAGTTTGTGTATCTGCCTGTCATGAGCATTGAGCGATATCTAACACATGCAGAGGTTTGAAATTAAAACATGAGTAGACCCTTTGTACATACATGTACATGTACACCTTGAAGCCATAATTTTCAATTGAGATTTTTTCTTTAATTAATTACAAACTGGGTCAAAAGAAATAAAATGAAATATATGATTTTTCTTTTTTTGTCTGTTTGAAGCAAAGAAAAGCGTTGCCTGGGGTACTTCTGCTAGTTTAAGATAAAACATTACATAATGAATAATGAATGGAGGGAATACAGTGTGTTTGACCCCTCGAACACCCTTACTTGTTTTATCAGCTACCAAGTATAATGAAATTGAAAGCACCTTAGGGGTCATCCATAAACCACGTAATAATGTGGGTGGGTGGTGGTGGTAGGGGGTAGAGCTCTAATGTATACACAGTGTTACATGGGGGAAGTGTGGGTACATCCCATTGTTGCGTGAACACAAATCCTATCTTTAAATTATAAAGTTCAAAAAATAATACCGGTCATGTTTTCAGTATCAATAAACACACTTATAGATAGGCCTAACTTCTGATTCTTAGTAGTATTAAATCTGAGTTTCTCTTTTAGTGTCACAAAAAGCTTTCGTATGAAATAATGACATGAAAAGTAACGTTAACACAGGTTGGAGGGTAGAGGGGTCAGACTCTACTTGATGTTACATGGGGGAGAGCAGGGTCAGTAAAAAAGGATAAGAAAAGAGAGTTAGGTGGTTTATGGAAGACCCCTTGCCCAGAATGTTAATTTCCAATTATTTGAAGACTCAGGTCAGGATTCAAACTGGAGAGGTTACTTGACCAAAGTATGAGTGAGTCATACATTTCTTTGTAGGGATACAGTTTGTTTGAAAGTTATTTTAAATGCTATTTTTAAAGCGTCTTAAATTAGTGGATAATATCTTTGTCCCGAGGAAGAAAACAGTGTATGAAATAAAGTGTGCCAACTTTAAAAGGTGGACAAGCGAAGAAAGCTAGGAATGCTGATCCCTAAGCGAAGAGGACAACCTACTTTCAGATATATTGATTGTGAAAATTTGTCTCTCAGAGATGTACAGAGTATACACGGCAAAAAGAGTGAAAACTAAGGTTAAAGGAAACCTAGCTAAGCACTCCAGACATCTTGCCTTTTATAATGTGATGGATGCAATTTATAAAAACCAACTACTTTTCTGTTTTATTTTGGATGGGTCCGATGGGAGTGTAAAAACTCACTTATATAAAACATTTTTAAGCATCATTGGAGAAAAGAGAAACGTGATCATGCCGATGGTATCTACTGGGATAGCAGCTAACCTTCTTGAAGGTGGTCGAAACCTACCACTCATTCTATAAACTATATGTACCATTAATATCAAAATTTGTGTATAACCCAAACAGGTAGTAAGACAGGGTGCTAATAATAATAATAATATAAAAATCCAACCTCCAACATGAGGATTACATTGAATGATTCAATGATTATAAGAGAAGCCAATCTGCTAATATGGATGAGTCAATCATGGCTTAGAGCCAATTACTAAATGTGATCAATCAATTGTTGCAGAATATATTGAATAGTGATTTCCCATTTTGGGAGTAGTGTTACTGTTAAGGGGTGATTTTAGGTGATGATTACAGTACCAGTTATTCTGCATGCTAATAGGACACCAATCACCCAGATTGGCATTAAATACTCTCAGCTGATGATGGAGTTAAGAATTATAAAGTTAGACAATAATGCACGGGAAACAACGAGTGGATAATGGAATTGGGTGATAAATAAATGAAAAGCTGTCAGAGCTTGAGTGGAAATATAATAGAAGTACCATAATAAATGATGACACACAGCTTAATAGTTCATGAAACATTTGGGAAAAGATCGAGCCCAACTGATATTTCAAAATTTTCTGACACAGCCGGCCTGTGTCCATACAATAACAAATTTGTTAAAATAAACAGGAAAGTATTGAATATTTTATAGGTAAAAGTCAATTGTTACATTAGTGTGGACTTCAATTGAGAGGATGTGTGGGGAAAATACTACTATCTAGTAGAGCTTTTAAACGGTTTGATGCTCTTGGGAATACCACCGCACAAGTTAAACTTAAAAATGAGCAATATAATCGCAGTCCTTAGGAACTAAATAAGGCCTATGCAGTGGAATTCGCCCAACGGTGACAAAATTGTAAGCAAATCTAGTTAATGTAATAATTTTAGTAAGTTAATCTCAAGGGAATGTAAATTTCATAATGAGAATAGATTTAGTGCCTGTAAACATTATATTCTCTTTATTTTGAGACAGGGCCGTTCATATATAAAGTTCCATTCTCAATCACTATTAATAAGGCACAAGGTTAAGCCTTGGATGGAGTTGAGTATTTATGTGCTCAACCTTGTTTTCAACCAACACTTCGTCGAGGTTGTAAGGTAGCAACATTCTGGATCATCTCTTACGGTATGGTATAGTTCATACATGATGATTGCAAAGCAGATTGCATAACTCACAACCAAGGCCAGAGTTAGAGAAGGACTTAATTCCATAAACTATTTCTTGACTGTTGGGAAGCGAGATGGTGGAGGGGTTAGGTCTTTTAATGCATTTTGCAATGATTTGGTTTAAAAAAAATTAAATTAAATAATGTATATAATATATATAAATAATATATTAATTTATTGCCTGTTTAATATATTATATAAAATATATATATATTATATAAAATATATATATATTATGTAACTGCATGGCCTTAATCAGAAGGCGTGTTTGTGTAATATTGTATGTTATGAGTTGCAAAAGACAAACTGAACATTGTGAGGTTGTTATGATTATTCTATAAACAAATAAACTAAAGGAGCTGACCACAAAAGTGTTGTCAGCATTCCTTAGATATAGGCCCGGTTAAAATGAGGGGGATTAATTAAGCCCCTCGGGGCAGACTACAGAAAATCAAAGGCTAGAGATCACTACGCCAGTTTCGTGGTTATGCGAGCTAAGGCGTCGGTTCATTGGTACCAATTTATGGGGCTATCGCTTGAACCTAGGGAACCTGGTTTGGCGACCATGTAGGGACCACCTAGGAGTCAGACAGGCCGTTGGGTAAGCCTCATAGCACCTCGTTTTGTCACACGCTTTCTAATATTCTTTAAGGTCTTTCATTCTAACTTCACTTCTAACATTACATTTGTAGTAAATATAGTAGTATTAATAAACCTCTTTAAAAGCCAAATCTAACGTCAATCATGAACCCACACACAATATCACCTTCCCCTTAACCCCGGCCACAGACATCCTGACAAATTCTAGGCCCACATTCACAAGGTGAATAAGGAGGTGCTGACAATTACATAATTATAATATATAATTTTTATATTATATAGCCTATACAGTATTTATAATGTATAAAATATATTATGTTTATATTATGTATATTTATTATTTGTGTTTTATATTTGTTGTATATATATATATATATATACAAATATATATTTAAATTAATTAAATATATATTTGTTGTATATATATATATACAAATATATATTTAAATTAATTAAATATAACACGTTGCATAATATATCTTATATTTATTTTTATACATAATATTGTATATATAATATACATAATATTAAAAAATATATTATATATATTAATTTATATAAAATATTATTATATATATTATTATAACTATTTTACATATTAAATTATATGTTAGTTAGTTAGACACAGATACCGGGTGTTCATTTGAAAACTTTCCATCAAAAAATCTCAAAAACAAAGCATTGCAGAATTTTTTTTTTAATAAGCTTAGGTTGCTAAAGTGAGGTTAAGGTCACTTTGATTCTTTTAAATGAGACTATTTTTTATTACATATTCCAAATATTACACATTTAATATAATGTAGTGTCTAACCAATAAATAATAATATACATATGAAAAAAGGTAAAAATAAAGCTTAGAAACAATTTTTTTAGCATTTTCTTTAAAAAATCTATTTTTTGTTTAAAAAAATTAAAATGGTCATTTATGTTTTTATTATAATTTTTATTGTTTTCAAAACTGTGCTTTCAAAAGTGAAAACTGCTTAACATATTTCAAATCATATGTTTTGGCATAAGGATACATTCTAGTATTGTAATCTGGTAACTTTTCCAGAAATTTTCTACTGTTCTTACTACTGAAATCAGACTGTATATAAATCAAATTTCATGAGCTCTAAATATCATGCTATTCGTATGGTTTGCATGTGAGGAGGAATTCAGGGTTAGTCTTCCAGACGAGCGTATTGAGGGTATTTATTCCTAAATTGTTTCCCACCTTTACCCCACGTAAAAGAGGGTACATTCCCTCCAAGGGCGTCGCTAAGGGGGGCAGGGAGGGGCATCTGCCCCCCACCCCCCTAGAGGCTCGGGATATTTTTTAAGTTATAACTTTTCCTGCCTGATGTAACAGAATAAGTACTTATTACGCTTACGCTATTGTAGCGTACAATAGACTACAGGTACCTACACTCTCAAACTAAAATAAAATTTTAGGATAAAAATGAATCTCTATGTACTCTTACTACCGCTACAAACTTATACATTATCTTTGAACCAACGCACGCGATCCGTACTTTGAATTCGCACGGCGCAAAGATCGATCACAACACAACACGATTTACAACCGACCACCGCCCACAGCGCTGCGGTCGCTGTCGGTTGTAAATGTGTGCATGTGATGCGACACTTACACCTGCGCAAGCAAATGAAAGCCCACGAACAGTGCAAAAAGCACATGGAAACGCATTTCCACAAAGTGGCATTAGAATCCGCTAGATCGTTTCTGGAAAATGTGCCTGTAGATGTGCAATTGAACAGGTACTCCCAGAGTGTCATCGAGGAAAACAAAAAATATTACTTCCATTATCTCCTGCATTATTTTTTGCGGTTCCCATGACTTGGCTTTGAGGGGCAATCATCATGGAAAAGGAATCCTTGAAGACTTATATAAGTTGCAAATTGATGCAGGGGATGAAGTATTGAAGAAACATATTGAACACGGAAGAAAGAACGCAAGCTATCGGTCGGTTGATATTCAAAATAAAATCATCAGCATGTGTGGGGATGTTCTCAAGGAAAATATTATAAAAAACATAGAAAAAAGCAGTAGCATATAGTGTTTTAGCAGACGAAATAGCTGACGTTTCTGGAATTGAATAATTATCGATAGGAGTGCGATATTTCCATGGTGAAATCAACGAAGTCAAAGAAGAATTTGTTGGATTTGTTGATCTGAAAGGCCTGGATGCAAAATCAATAGCACAGACCATTGAAGAATTTTTGGAAAAAGAAGGTCTTGATCCGGAGAAATGTGTTGGTCTCGGATTTGATGGTTGTTCCACCATGGCTGGAAAAGATGGTGGTGTTAAAGCAATCCTGCGCAAAAAATATACAAGAGCTTTGTTCTTTCATTGCTCCTCATACAAATTAAATCTTGTAGTCAATGATCTCAATGCTTTGCCTGAAATTAGGAACACCATAGGAACTACTAAAGATATTATAACATTCTTTCGAGAATCGGTTTTGAGAAGGAAAATGATACCCAATATTT
>CABFWB010000037.1:0-132957 GCA_902151455.1 Timema bartmani
TGTTTCATCACTGTGTGACTCACAAGGCACTAGACAAGTTTGAGCGATAAAGAAGTCAAACAATGAACGACGCGTAGATGAGCATAGGGGTGACTCTGCAGACAGGGAGTTTACCGGAGCGGAGTGTTCCTCCCAGTTATTGTTGTCAATTTAGCGACTTCGTCAGACCTAGCGACTTGTACGGGTCCGAAACAACTAATTTTCATTTTTAGCGCTTAGCAACTAATCTGGCGACCTTCCTTAATTTCTATCAGGTTCATGTTCATTATTTTAAATTTTAATACTGTACGATTTTGATTTTTGAACTAGCGTACTGCAAAAAAGCATAATGCATTGCTTCGGTCTACAGAAGAGCTCTAAGCTAATCTATCTGTCATTCACAAATCACAATGACATCGTTCCGGATCCGGGGATCACCTCAGTCAACTGATGTAGCTTACATTCAGTTCACATTAACGTTTGCATTTTTTGTTTGGCAACAAATCTGACGACTTCAAATTTTTCATATAGCGACTTTATGGTACTAATCTAGCTACAACACTTATATGGCCGTTGGCAACACTGCTTCCAGTACCCTATTTAATTCAGCATAATGTCTTTATCGAGACTGCAACGCCGTTTGTTTCTCTACGAGAAGACGTTTTTAAAGTATGGGGTCTTGCGAAAAAAAAAAAAAGACATGTATGGGTTCATGAAATCTGTGAATGTAGGTAGGAGTACGGAGAGTACCATAATCTCTTTCCTGTACTAAAACGACACCGTGAGAGGTTTTTAAGTACACCAGAATGTCCCCACAAACGTTTAGCTATATTCTTGAAAAGGTTAGAGTCGTCATCGAGAAGCGAGAGACAAATTAGAGGAGACCCTTTGGCGCAGAAGAAAGACTGGTTGTAACATTGAGGTAGCTGCCACCTCAATGTCCATATTGTCCATGTTGACTACCACTCTGATCGCTCTTGAAAATCAAACTGGCTTGTTCCTTCAATGATCTCTGTGCTCCTCTTAGCGACGCTGTTTGTGTGTTGTGCTCTAGTAGGTTATTTCTAAAGCGGTGGTCCTCCACTCCGCTCTCAAGTGTGTGTGATTTTACCTTAACGTCTAACACACGTAAGGATTCGGCCAGACTGACAAGCGTGCGAGCGAGCGCGCAAGCGAATGGGTGGCCAAACTGGCGAGCGTGCAAGTGAGCGAGCGTGTGATTAGCAGATAGCTCTCGATAGTTGTTGACGAGGAGGCTTCGAATCTAGGCTCAGTGAACTGAGGGTGGTTTTTAACAAGTGATTTATTGTTGTGGTTTTCTCATCCTCTCCCCACGCTAATAGTGATTCTTATTTTTAAAAGCCTACTAGAACCAGTTCTATCTTTCAAGTGCGCGCGCTCAGTCGCTCGCTCCAATCTGGCCACCTCTTATTACAACCAATGTGTTTTATTTTATATTATAGTCGCTCGCGCGCTTGCTCGCCCAGTCTGGCCATCCCCTTACTCTGACTATGGTTTCGATATCGACTTGTCGTGTAGATATAAGGTTTTTCTTCTCCTCTCGTTGCCAGTGAAACTAATCTAAACTCATCCTCATCATACTCGTACTATCGAAATACACATACGTATCAGCCGATATACCAACTTGCACAGCTTTGCTCTCCTGGCGCTGTACGCCGAAACTTTGAACACAATTTAATGGTATTAGCACGACGTACGTACGGTAGCCCTTGCAGAAGGCCTCCGAGATCTTGTCCGGTGGTTTCAGCAATTCCAGTCCACCTGAAGCATCCGGTCTAAACGAGATGTGGAATCCCCCATTAGTAATCGCCGGTCCAATGTCGGTGGTCGTCATATTGTACCAGTATGGCGCTCAATACAGATGAGCTGAATGCGGAAAGAATACAAATGGTTGTCCTTTATAGGGAATGAATGAGTTAGCTTACATTGTGGTGGTCAGGGATCATCAAATTGTAAAAGTTGGGCGATGAATCTAGNATTGTACCTGTATGGCGCTCAATACAGATGAGCTGAATGCGGAAAGAATACAAATGGTTGTCCTTTATAGGGAATGAATGAGTTAGCTTACATTGTGGTGGTCAGGGATCATCAAATTGTAAAAGTTGGGCGATGAATCTAGATAAGCCGAGTGCGGAAAGGATAGCAACTGTTGCTCTTATTTACGTTAGCTGAAGATGTCTTGGTCAAGGGTCGTCAGCTTGTATCCGTTGCGTGATGAACGGAAGGTCCCGAAGTAGCTTTCTAGAAATATAGGAGGCGGTTATCATAGCAACAAACTCTTAGACCTCGTCAAACGAAAAATGCCAAAAAATTAGTCAAACGTGAACACATACATACACTATTTAGTAAAAGTTGAAGGTCGATTCAGGGTGGGTTGGGGGTGGAGGGGTTCAAATCCCACCCAAGAGTATCAATAATGTAGGCCTATTTTAATAGTTATTCTCAGTGCCTACTAGGCGGTCAATTGGAGTCTTATTAAATGTAAAGCACCTATAGCTCCATTTAAAACACCTTAAATTCCTTCAAGGGAAATCCGATGTTAAACAAATTCCTTGCCATGTTGGGATACTTCCCTCCCCCCTCCACAAACAACCAAAATATAGAATCCCCGCCTTCCCCCCGTAAATAGATTTCTGGATATGACCCTCTATACCTGTCCCGAAATATCATAAAACATCAAATAAACTTGACGTTAGAGGAAATAACCTTAATTAGCGTTTGATGAATTAGTTATGAATTAGAAGCGTACAGCTCCAACGGGTAGTAAGACGCAATGCTATTTAATTGGGAGTGGAAACTCTCGAGCTAGTAATTAATTTAAATCATATGTAGAAAAAAATTATCTAAATTTAAATAAGATAGTGATAATTTTAAGTTGTTTAACGAGCTGAAATTTTAGAAAGAAGTATCTTTTGTTTAACCTTACAAGTAACAACATTATCGTGTTTAGTTTCACTATGATGTGGCTCAGAGGAGAGGGTCATGGTGTAATCAGTCACGGTAAGACATGTTACATTGTTTGGTCCCATTATGGTGTGGTTTATAAGAAGGGTCATAAGTGTAAACAGTCAAGGCAAGACTTGCTACCTTTCTGGAGTAAACTGAGTGTACATCTAGACGTGAAGGCTAAAGTACGTAAAATAAAACACATTCCACTTACAAACGAACTTTATCTTGGTTGACAAAAGGGTGTAGTGTTTTATTACATAATGGAAGATGAAAGTTTATCGTGAATGAATTTCGAAGTGTTTTTGTATACCTATATCGCACTCTGCCTATTGATAAGGAATTACTTAAATTAGTGTCCAAGGGCAAAATATCCCCGTTTAGAAAAAAAAGTTTGTTTTTATCACCGCGTCTTACTACCTGCTCAGGTTGTACGCATATATAATTATTCTAATGAGGAAGGAAACATTTTAGAGTGGAACATTTGCGTGGAAAGAGAGTGAGAAACCATTTAGGGAAAACCACCCTCAGTAGACTAAGCCGGTATTCGAACCCCGATCACCCTGTCATCAGCAGGCCAGTATAACACGAGAGCGACGCCTTAGACCATTTGGCCACTGAAGCGGGTTTAAAAGTTGTTACTATGGAATTTAAATTAAAATTAATTATACTTTTACAATACAGCTAACAATTCACTTAGATTATAATGCGCCAGACTTAACCCCAACGAACAAAGGTGTTACACAAGGATGGAATTTATCACCTACTTTATTCAACATCAATATTGGCTGTAAGGGGGATACCACCACCTTTGGTACTGAGGCTCTGGTCAGTAGTCGGTGCTCTTTCGAGAGAGAGAGAGCGCCTATACCTGGATTTTCTTACGAACGGATATTTGGAGCACCCTTTAGCAGGGAGTCGAACCTAAATACTTATCGGTTCCTGTTCAAATTCTTCAAACAAAATTTAATGGTTTCGGGTCTGGTTCCGGTTCTGGTTTTTAAACAAATTTCTATCTACAGTTCTAGTTTCATTATAATATTTATAAATAAAACGTATTTTTAAAACATAATATACTATAAAATGAGTTATTTATATACAAAATATAAATAATTCAAGAGCTTGATAATCGCACAATTTATTTAACAATTCAGGGTTCCATTTGAGCAGGAGATCATTTTATTTTATATCTGTTTGCCAGAACGCTAAAAAATAAAAAAATAAAAGAACACCTCTGTGGTTTAGTGAAGTTTCTGGCTACTGATCCATAGGTCTCGGGTTCGATACCTGGTGCTTCCAGATCTTCCTCTGTGAAACAGTGGGTTTGGAACGGGATCAAACTCAGCCTAGTGAGGCCAAATGAACAAAGAAGTAGCGGCTCTGGTCTAGAAAACTGAGATTAACGGTCGAAGGATTCGTCATATTGAATACATAACACCCACGCCTGTTGGTCCACCCCTGAAGTAATGCAATCCGTAGCTGTCATTTTTGATAAAAGGTTCTAAATAATACTAATAATAGAGTGAAATGTCCTCAATTCACTCACACCTCCCCCCACGCCGCCGGGTGCGTCACCGGCAAGGAATCTTCCCCGCCTACAATGTCCATAACTCGTTCGCTATTCCTCCTGGTAAACCCTGACCTTCGCAGCATCTCGCAGAGTCGGCAGTCTACTGGCGAACTAATCGATGATCCGCAAGCAGTGTTAACAAGGGCCCGGAATGTAGCTCATCGGCGCGGTTTCCATTTAGAATATGATCTACAGTCTAATTTAGATAGGAAGGGACTTTTTGAATAACTACCTCAAGGTGGGAATGTAGGAAACGAGAGTTAGTGTCAGTGTTTATGCAGTTTTTACTGCCAAACGTTTTTTTTTCCCCAAAAAATAATAAAATATTGCTCCAGTAGAAAAATAAGACTTTAATTTTCTTCATTAGGTCACCCCAACAGTTCTTAAATATCTGTCAAGGATGTCCTGAAATTTAATGACCAACTTTTTCTCTTTATCTAAAAGTTTTCATCTAATGCCAGTGTGCTCATGACAGATATTCAACAACTTTACTGTTGATACCACCATGTGAAGAAAATTAAACTCATTTTTATACTGGAGGGTTGTTTGATTTAGTTTGGCTAAAAAAAAAAGTTTTGCTATAAAAACTGCAAAAACACTGGCCTTTTCTCTCGTCCCCTACATCCTCACCTCAAACCATGTTCATGTATTTATACGTCAAGTTATGTGATCTATAGCCTATCGCTGTCACTTTCGATAGGCCTATCTATTGCCATTACTTATTATTATCATAAGTAAAATGTGATTTTTTTTTTATAATCGCGTCTCATTACTCACCTTTTCAGGTTATAAGCAGTGATCAATGTTTTATTTTTTCACCGCATCTTACTACCCGTTCGGGTTGTACGCTAATGTACTAATTAGGATAATGGTTTTAGAGACGAGAACGGTTATATTTAGAGTAAGTGTACCCACATTTGCGTGGAGGGAGTGTGGAAAAGTGTTTAGTAAAAGCCACCCTCAGTACACCCAATGCGATTCGAACCTCGATCTACCCGTCATCGGCAGTCTAATCTTCTGCCACGAGCGTGACGCCATAGACCACGCGGCCATCGAAGCTGTTAGTTTGAAATTACACCAGTGGACACGTGGACTACATATGCCAAGCTCATCTAGTTTGCCATTTTAAAAAACATTCTAAAAGTTTAAAGTAAGGAGTGGATTTGAATTAGAATTTAAGACTTAGATATATTGCACAAACATAATTACTTAAATTTCGAAACATTCAAATCTTTGCAATCTATGAGTGAAGAAGAGAGTTTAAAGGCTAGTGTAAAATTTCACTTTTCATTCATTTGAGGCCGGTAGTATTCAACGCGCACTTTCTGAACTGAGTGATTATATCAGCACAAGAGTTATTAACTAACTTAAATCTAGAACAGACAAAACACCCAGCCCCAGGCCGTTAATTCATCACTGTGATTTGTGAAAGGGAGAAACCCACATTTCACCAAATATACATTTTTCGGCCATGTCAAGAATCGAATCCAGGATCCTTTGTTCAGAAAAACGCTATCGAATGATTTAAGGTGTCTGACGTTAACGTAAAACTTTTATCAAATATATATATATATGATAAGGATTTGGATGCTACTGAAATAGACGGGTAAAATGTTTAAGGCCACTTATTTATTTTTTAGCAACCTCTCTCTTTACCTATTAAGCCTAAATTAAATTTAATCCCCCAACTATCTCTAGCCACACCTTATTCCATATTTGTCATTGATTCCAGATTATTCTTAACATTGCCAATTTGGGCGTACTAATGTTTCTGAACAACAAGATTTTAAGTAAGATGAAAATAATAAAAAATTACCCTACTTAAAGTCATCGCTGGGTTAAGAGAGGTTAACATGCTTGGCAATTCTGTCAATAGAAAAAGATATTGCTAAAAATACTAATTATGATAAAATAGCCTAATAAATTATTTTGCTGCTGTAAAAACTTAGAAAGGTGAAATTTGTAAGCACAAATCATTCTGTTAAGCATATTTTTAGACAAATGTACTTGTAAGCCTGCTTATGTTTTCATTTGTTTATACTGTAAGTAATTTAGATATCAATTAATTATAATTGAAATTTATTATTAATTCAAACCCCTAATGACGCTTATATAAATCACCTCAGACAATTTGATAGGATTACCTATATAAATTTTTTAATAAAACATTAAATTATAAGTAATATATTATATATACTTTTTTTAAATATTTTGTTACCTTTTAGTACAATTCGCAAATTATATACAAGAAAATATTATTGCTGGTAATAATAATCATAAATAAATAATAGCGATATTTTTACTGTACGTGTTTTGTATTAAACCTGTGACATATATAATAAAATCTGACACCATCACCTGCTTTTGTGGGACTGGGGGTGGAGGCAGAAGGGGGCCGCGCCAATTTTACTGTTTGACCTGGGCGCCAATACCTGTACATAGCTAAGGGCTGGTCGAACTAATAACAATTTTAAAATAATATACAGACTTAGATAATGCTTGATAATATAGATAAATGAATGCTAAAATTGAATATAATGAAAATGAAGATTAATAAGTTAAAACATATTAGTTAAAGTCTCTCTAAAATGTTTAATAACAATTTGTTTACTTTTGTTTATTTGTGGGATCAGTATGCAATCACCCACATTGGTGAAACGTCTGGTTTCTAACTAGCGAGGAGATCGACGCTTGAATTTTAGTCGAGTGTAGTAACCTGATGTTTCATCACACAAATGGTTAGTTCCCCTTTACCGCTCCACGCAAATGCGTGCACATTTGCTCTAACCTACACTACTTTATTTAGTCCTACTGCGTTGTAGCTAAATGCGGAAAGC
The DNA here is from genome assembly GCA_902151455.1 of Timema bartmani. Taxonomy (NCBI): domain Eukaryota; kingdom Metazoa; phylum Arthropoda; class Insecta; order Phasmatodea; family Timematidae; genus Timema; species Timema bartmani. The sequence goes on from CABFWB010000037.1 coordinate 7,354, forward strand.
TCGGCCGGACACTTATAAAATGCTGCGTAAATAAATAGACTATGATCCAAAATAGCCTGCTTGATCAACATTAAAAAGATTGAGTGTACTGAGTGTATTGAGTGAAAATGAATTTTCGTATCTATTTTGTCTTATGAAACAGTCTCCAAAACTTGAAATTTTAACTAAGAGTTTGAATAATTTTAGTATATCATAAAACGTCTGAAAGTCTGATATTGTGTCGACTAATTATTGTTATAATAAATTAGTTTTGCTTGTTTGTAAAATACTAAAATTACATTACTAAGTAAAATATATTGAAACAGTGTTCTGGCATGAGCTATGAATGCTCTATGTTCAGCGATATATTTTTGTACTGCGAAACTATTTTGAATTTATCGTGGATTTGCTTATTTTTTGAGTGTTTGAAATGAAAGGTGATGACACTGAAAAAAACAAACGTTGACGTAAGTGAAATCTTGCAATATCTTTACCGTGGGCTTTGGAAATTTAAAATTATTTTATTCCACTTTGACTTTTCAATATATTATTTCTATTGTCAGCAATAGCTTATTTTATCAGCAGCCGATTTCAAAATCCGAGCCTGCTACTGAATAAGTGAGCACAAGGTCGCGGTCAACAATAGATTACGTCTTGACGTAGGTCTAAATATGTGGGACTATGGTCACAAACCTGGAACCCAATAGAAAACACAAGGATTGTGTGTTAAAGGACTCCAATAAATAGATCTGGTCGTATATTATCATAATCGCAGCTCTAACAATAGCCGCAACGCTTACAAACCAATTTTATTTTTGCACCCTCCCCCCCACGCAAAAACCTTTTAGCCTAGGCCAGCATTCCTAGCAGACGATTCAGGTGAATAAGTTGAATTCTTTAAAATCCTACCTCTTATAGGGAATGGTTTCGTCTGGATAGTCTCTGTAGGTGGCGGTATGCTTCTTTTCGTCTCGGGAGACATGGAAGAGTTGTCAGCACATAACTTCACAACTGGAACTTTGTAATAATCACACACACGGACCGAACGGGACAACAAATCCATTACAACCTCATGTTTTGACACAAATCGCACCACCCGCCGACCGCCAATCACAGGATTTTAAAGGCGGAGTTTAACATGCTCGCCAGCAAATCAGATTTCGCCATTTTTATTTCCCATGATTCAATAAACGCAGAACGAACAGTTGAGTGTTGCCTACGTTGTAAAAATATAAGGCCCTTGGAATATTGAGTAAAACTAGTTCATATAATGGGCGCTACGCGTCTCTGTTATAAGTCTCATTTCAACATCAACGCTTGCAAAAAAAAATTTAATCCATGAAAATATTTAGAAAGACAGAAAACATCTACAAATATTTTAGCAATTGTAAATTTCTGCTTCATTCCAGTTATTCAAATTGTACTTATTAAATAAACCTTGACTAATTGTAATATTACACTATGCTCCTATCCTTTAAGATGAAAGTAAAATTACCAATCATACCAAGTGGCCAATTTACGTATCTTCCTAGCATGAGGTAGGGGAGGATGGATGGTTACGAGGTTTAACATCCAGGAATTTTCTTAAGTTTTTAATATGAAGCTTAAAGATGGCTTCATATCAAACTTCAATTAGCTTCTAAGAAGCATTTATTTAAAAAAAGTTTACAGGCGAATGAATATTACTCTAAAGGGCTTCTAAAGGCATTCGATTTTTAAAAGAAATAGCCGTATGGTACCACCCCAAATAGCTTAGCAATAGCATGGCATCTAATTTAAAAAAAATTCCGTTTCCAAAGGCATCAAATTTAAAAAATTATCTGGTGGAAGACCACCTCAAATAGTATTTAGACTTTATAGGCATCTAGTTTTTTAAAAAAATCAGCTAAAGAACACAGTAAATAGTTTCTAAGGTATTCCAAATTTCCCAAAAATTCTGATGAGCACTTATTAAAATAGCTTTTAGAAGCATTAAAATTTTCAAAAACTTGTCAGAGGATTGCTCCAAATAGCCTCCAGGACTATCAAAATTTCCCCAAATTTTGGTAGAAGCTCTATTCTAAATAGCTGTTAAAAAGAGTATAGTTTTCAAAAATTCTACAAAGAGGATCACTATAAATGTCTTCAAGGAACATCCAATTTTTTTTAACATTAACTGGGGGAGAGAAGGGTAGAAAGTTCCTAAAATAGTTTGAGTTACTTGCCTTCACTCCCTCCTCTTACAAATAAAGTTACACCACTACTGTATTAATTAACAATGTTATTCCTTAGAGTTTAATAGTAAGTCAATATCATGTAATAAAGTCATTTTGAAACCCCACACTCCCACACCCATGCTTCCCAAGTTCCTTTAGTACACTTCCAGATTTTGTCCTCCATAATTTTTATTATTTAGCTTTATAAAAACTAAGGTTTGTAAATTATTTTGAAATAAAATTGAGCTTCTAATTTCTTTTATTAAGGCTTGAGAAAATAACTGGGGTAAGTGGTAGTTATGTTGTACAAAATATTAAATGGTTCCATGGCTAAAATAAATTGGGAAACACTGTTCTAAAGGCAAGCAATAGTTTCTCGAATTATTTTAAAGTTGAAGACTCACTCAACCCTTTATTTCTAGAGCAGATTGATTGGCATTTTATTAAAAAAAGTTTGTTTTAATATTAACCATCTTTGGCAAAGTGATGTTTCCCTTTAAAATAAAAACTTAAATGTGTTTGCTGAACTGCTAGGTTTATGTTTAATGCTCTTACACAACTTACACTTTGCATTTCCTAAGGTGGAAAAATATATATATATATAAAATAAATAAATAAATTGCAAAAGCGAATTAAGTTTTATTCAAAGATCATGGTAGTTTATTTTATTTTTACTGCTATGTTTACAAGTTTTTTTCTTCGAAATGCTATGATTAGTTCTTAGTTCATTCTTCTTCATGTAGTAACTATTTATTTTGAATGCCAATGTAATGAGCAAAAACTGGTCCTACTTTCAGTGGGAAAGAAAGAATTACAGAATGTAACACATACCCATGTAAATAAAGTATTGTTAGTTCAAGAGGTGGTAATAATTTGATGTCGTGTCCTTGTAGTAAACATGCTTTTTAAATCAACACAACTTAGAAAACAGAAAGGAGGTTTGTGAGGGCAACATTCCCCTTAAATACAAAAATAAATCACAACAGGTTTTTTTTTAGGTTTTTATTTTTTACTCTTGGAAACAGTTTTGTGCCAAACCAAGGACCTCATATGAAAAACATTTATGAACAGTTTAAATATAGAACAAACTAGCACCTGTAGTAACAGAATGACTCAGATTTCTTGCTGTACACTTACCAACTTGACAATTCCAACAAACAAATTGAGCGAACTTTCCTGTATTCACATATTATTTTAACTTTTTAAATGTGGAGAAATAATATTAAGAAAACCCCTTAATAATACAAATTGTTTTTTTATAGTAATATGGAAAGAGGTACAGAAAAGAGGGATATAATCACATACAAGCAAACAGAGCCACACGATTTGGGGGGTGGGGGGTGTCCCCACACTTGCTTAGGTGACAGAGGGGGAAGAAACAAGTTGGGAGTGGGAAATTTTTGCTTGGGCGCTTGTATATATAAATTATACTGTCAAGGCGATCTAGCAAATTTTGTCAGTCTAAAAACAAATAAAAACACAATTATGTGGTTTGATTTATTAATTGAGTGAAGAGAGTTCTCTGATTAACTCCAATGACTTGCATTTGTTTATCTGTGGTGGATATGTCTCATTATAACAGACGGCATCAACTGATTTAATTCAAACTTTGCACAGCTGTTCTTAGTACCTTTATACAAATCAATTTAGTTAGGTAAGAAATTCTAGCCAAAGGTTGGGGAGAAATCAATCCTTATATGTATAAAAACATGGCTTCTAGCATATTTTATATATATATAAATTAATTTTAGGGCATTTCCCTGATACCTTGTATGGCTGAAAATCAGTATAACAGTGCAAACCACTGTAATAACTAATAACATTAAACAAAAAGATAAGTTTTGTTTGTAGTGGTGGTGGTGGTGGTGGTGGTGGTGGTGGTGGTGGAAATTACGTTTGACCAGGATTCCACATCTGCTAAGGGCGGCCCTTGGGACAAACACAATATAGGATTTCTATACCTTCAATATATAACAAAACATGTACCTTCTCCAATATATAGCAAAACATATCTCAAAAAGTTAAGAGCTTTTCTTTAAATAGAAAAATTAATAGTGTTGAAATTGGCAGAGTTTTAAATATGTTGGTAAAACCAATACAGTACTACTAACATTATTTTATAATAAAAGTTATTAAACTTAGTGACTATTCAAATAATTTACAAGCTCAAATTAAAAATTTTACATCAACTCTTAGCAATGCTTATAATCTTATTAATTTATCATTTAAAAATAAACTAGTTCCAGATTTTATTAAAAAAAATTGTCAATTTGTTTTATGTATTCCTGTTTTGAGAAAATATTCCTAAAATGTTCGAGTTAAAAGAGGCATCAAGTGGGAAAGGTGTCATTAGTTATTGAACAGAAAACTGCATACATATCCTTTTGGTTGATTCTGATTTCAAAGATTGTAAACATTTATAACATTAATAAATACATAAGTAAAATATACAATATGTGATGACACAGACTGACAGGCTTGCATCATTGATGAAAAAAAATTGTGTTAAGCAGCTATTTGATATTATACTTTTGTGAAAAATACATAAAAAAGATTTTATATGCAGCAGGGAAAGAACCAATACAATTATAACCTGTACATTTTTGGAGGGCATGTGCTTAATTTCACCTGCTTAAGTCTTTGTAAAGTAAAAACAATCTGTACAAACTTTATCAAGAGCTTGAAATTTTAAGTTACATATATTGCTTTACAGCAGCTTCATTAATAACATGTGAATCAAGTAAAAACATATTTTTAACAGGAAAAAAATGAAAATCAGTTGGAAATGAAAAAGTTGGTATTGTTAACAGCCAGTCGACGTACCACGACAAAACAGGAATCGTTAAAAAATAATAAAATTACAAGATTAAAGACTAACATTCAAGAGACAAAAGGCATTAGATTTTATAGTGAAAAATTATTCATTTATGTTTTAAATGTGAGACACATGATGTGCTTGAACATCAAAAATTTGAAGAGTAAAAACTTAAGTTTGTGTAAACTTTTTTTTTTAAGTTCAATAAAATGTCAATTGGTGCAGAGGTTTTCATCAACCATTAAAAATGAAGACAACTTTCTTCCCTAAGAAACAAAACAGTATCTATCATACACATCACCTAGTTTCTTTTGAGATCCATTATGATAATGTTCATTTAGACTTTCCAAGAAAGAGTGAAACGCTGTGTTGACAACACTGCCTAGAGTTATTTATTATCTTCAGCTATAGTCCAAAACCTTCAAGCGTTGATCTAAATTCACGAGCCAACTTCAATTCACTGAAAAATAAAATCAACAATACTAATAAAGTAATAGTAGATAGAAATATAACCATAATTAACTACATCTTATAAAAACAAATAATTGTCTTGTGACTCAGAAACTGTTAGTATAGTGCTAGGCCTGATTTAATTTAATCTCAAATGCATTATGAGGCCAAACTATGAATAGCAACAATAGTTTATTTAAAAAAACAAATCCATATAGATGATATTCTAATGGAGTGAGTGTGTGTGAATATAAAACAACACCCACACTCAGACTGCTCTACTGACCAAACCATTAGGGAACTTACACGGTCAGTGTGTCATTCAATAATATAAATACACAACCATGGGGCTCACTTCTTTATTCAAACAGTTGTATTGTTAATCTATGTTTACTGAGAAAATAAGATAGTTAAATAACACTCATAGTTGTTTAAAGTAGAAATAAAGTTTCTTTGCATAACTTATAAAAGGAACAAACACAATAAGTGTAAAATGTGTTCTTTTCATTGTAAAAGCCATATCGTGTTCATTCCTATCATATGTTTCTATCCACCTTTCCTATACCTTCTTCCAAATCTAATAAAATTGATTCATAAACGCGATAAGAGGTTTATATATATATATATATAGAGAGAGATATTTGTATAATTTATGTAATTTAAGTATTAATAATTTATAGATATATAGATTAGGGGTGTGAGAAATTTTGACTTTTTGGCTTTTAAACAAATCTCAGCCTCGCCAATAAAAATATAGACAGATAAAATACTCAGGTCAATTACTGCCATTCTGAGCGGTTATATAGGTGGGTACATTACAAAATTAATATTAATATAGAAACAATCTGAAGTCATGTAAAATTGTAAGTTGTAATAAGAGCTTGATTTATCAGGTAATGAAATATTACAAACAATTGTGCAATAAAATATTTTCAAAATAATTTAGTGCATAAAGATATAAATAACCACAATCATACGTTCATTACGAGTTTACTTCAAATTGAAAAAGTAGACTTTGCACATCATTTACATAAAGTATAGATAAAATGTATATAAACTTAAATTGAAAAAGTTTATGTGATCCAAATTTGAAACCTTGTGTCACATTGTGTCTAGTTTGCTATAGAGAAAAATTGTACATTTAGAAGGAAAAAAGTTTGATCTAAATAAACATTCTGGCAAAATTTAATAATACACCAAATATATATAAACAAAAAGGATTGCTAGAAACTTCATTATATATTAATTTAAAATTGCACCAGTTTTGCTAGGTCATTGCAGAACAATGAAAATGATCAGTAAAATTAAATGTATAGTAGGGAGTGGCACCAATTAATATTTTTTAACATTGTTTAACTCGGGCCGTCTCCAAATAAACATATAATTTGCAACAAGCAAGAGGGCATAATTTGTCTTGATTAAAAATAAAATATCAATAAAATCATCAATATACCATCAGCAATATCCAATATAATAATAAAAAACAATTTAGGGCAGGGCTAAAGAATCTATAGCACGAAAAAAGTATTTTTTTAAAGATGTAATTCCCCAAGAAATTTTCCCCCCGATCTTACCTAAAATGTTATATTAAAATGTTATATTATGAAAAATATGTGTTCTAAAGCAGTAATTCCCAACACCGTTCCATAGAACAATGGGGGTCCTGCTTACCCATGTTGGGGTTCCAACGGTGGTGCTACAAATAACGAAAATTGATGGGGTGGTAGGCCATTCAAAAAATTTGGGAACTTCTGGCCTAAGATATCATTGTCATAAAACTGGACTGCCGATTATGGGGACCGAATGGATGTATGAAAAATTTAGTTTTGTTCTGTACTGTCGGATACAATTTTTACTTTGATGAGCTGATTAAGTTGTGTGATATATAATGAGGCTCTAGGGAATCTTAACAACTACAGATATAAATTATGAGACTAAAGTGTTCTGCCAAATAATAAACCTAACATGCAAGTTTATTCTATCTAACAAATATTTTATTTTCATGTAACTTTTCATAGGCCTAGTTAAAAAAAAAGAGTGGTGTGCAAAAACAAGGCCGAGTGCTGTTCTAGAGCTAGTTTAGCTTTAATATCTAGCCCTAACTCACCACTAAGGGTTCACTCATGCCAAATAGCCCCTTACGTCTAATGACAAAAAAATTTCACTCCTAAAACTAATCTAACATACTTATCGCTTCTGTCTTTTTGACAAAGACTATAGCACACACATTTTGGCTAAGATTATGTGAACATGAATTAATACATCCCCTGCACCAATGGGAACACAGAGTGAATGTTAAGCACATCTAGTTTAGTGACTGAGAGGTCATATATAGTCTAATTCCAGTCGATTGTACTGAAGTCATTTTTTTCTTTAATGATTTCACACTCTGCCTGAACACAAATGTGGACAATAAATACAAATAACGTCTATCTTACATATTCCTACCCAATTAGAGCAATTAAATATATACAGCTCAGATGGGTAGTAATACACGCATCAAACAAAGAGTTAATACATCATGAGCAAATGGAATGCAGAGAGCTCTCCATTAACCTTTGAGCAGGCGCGCTGGGGTGTAAAGTACCCCAATTTTATATTTGTTAGTATGATAAGACTGGCATATAAAGTAATCTGTGCACCTGCCCGTGTAAAATATATTGGTGCACCTGCTCGAGGGTTAAATATGGGTTGGAATCATTGGCCCAGATCTAAGCGTGAACGTCCTTATTGAAGTGATTGCATGCAGCAATAGTTATAGCGATTCATGCAACATCAATTAACAGCAATGCAAAGTTGTTTGGTAGAAGGCAGGTTTCATGGATGCCGGAATTCAAAGAAATCACAAGTTTGATGGCTTCACAGTTCATCCATCACCTCAGCTTTCATCGAATGTCAAGACAAGATGCACTTACATAAAAACATTCCAGGGTTACCATTAAAATCAATACTTCCTAAATCCAAATAGTTTTAATGAGGCCCAGTTGCATAGTTTACATTTTTTCAAAAAGGGAGACTTCCAAAAATTCAAATTTAAGATTAAAGTGCAAATGACAGAGGCAGAAGCGTGACGAGACTAGGGAAGCATGAAGTGAGTGTGTGAGTGTGAGTGTGTGTGTGTGTGAGTGTGTGTGTGTGTGAGTGTGTGTGTGTGTGAGAAAAAATTAAGAAGAGAGTTTGAGAGCCGATTACTGGTTGGGATATTAGATAAAAAAAATCACACTGAACCAGGAATCTCGTTAAGTGTGGATTTTTGCATTTTTTACTTTAAACTAGAGATGGGCTTAATCCACTATTTCTCGAATCCGAATCCTAGCAAATTGTTAGAAATTTTAATTATTTACAAATAGACCTACAGTACACAATATAGGCCTAAACTGTAAATAAAGATTTATTTCAATCATGCTTTCAATTTTAATCAACCCCAACCACCCCTCGCAAAATACAGGTTAAAATCCAGCCAAATTAAACAATCTAGACTCATATTATTGTTTGAAAATCAAATCAATCAAAATTTGAGTGTCTTTTAGTTATTTTTAAAAGTGTTGTTAGAATGAGTTGAGTTTCTAAGAAAGCATGTGAAATAAACAGAATAGGCCTAGTTATTCTTTGATAAACTTTAATCATCATTGAAAGATTATAATTTATTTTAGTAAGAAAGTAAAAATACAAACGGATATTTTTAATAAAGACTAAAACAACATGCTTAACTATTAAACATACATTGGAGATAGTGAGCTCATTATTGCCTAAGTATGTTTTATTATTATATCCATTATCTATCTTCGCGTAGAAAACAAGAAATATATTAGATTCTTGCGATATATCGATTTCTGAGAATACATTCTATTTAAAACACGAACATATTTTCGACTCCAATATGTTCATTCCACATTTTATAAGGCAGGACTACGTTTAAATATTTTTACAATTACTTCAATAACATATTTAAAAAAATAATTAACTCTTAGTTAAAATCAATTTAAAAACAAATTATGAATTAGCAAGTCGTTATTTAATTCTTAAAACTCGAGAACGCTTACTAAGTGATCAGATTACCAGAATCAATTTTAAACAAACAATCGATATACAATACGTAAGCCGGTAGGCGTAAATAAACAGTTTTAGTGTCTGACTGTCGGCAGTATTTATTTTTCATGAAACCTAACAAAATGTCTAACTTAAGGATCGTATGCAATAAATTGGGGTTATTTGCATAGTTGTAGATAATTAAAACAAGTTGGGTACTAAGAATTAACAGTATCTTTATTTTAATCATCACTCTCGCGAGTAAATATAATATACGTCATGGCGGCCGACTTTGTATCGTTTGTAATGGCGGCTGACTTTGTATCATGTGTAATGTGTTCTTATTTCTGTTTAAAAAAAGCACTAACTTGTTTTATTTATTTAGAGTTTATTTGTAATTCTGGTTTTGATTTTCGGTTTTTGAAGAGTTTTAATGTGTTCATTAAAATATTTACAAGATCGTTCGTGAGGTGAAAGTTTTAGAAGTGAGCATGTGCTGAAACGGTCGAGTCCAAGTTTCCCATAAAGGCGGGAGGGTAGGGTAGTAGGCACGTAAGATTTTTCACACCTAACAAATTTTTTTTTAAAATAATGATTTTATTCATGCAAATTTCTTTTGTCTGACAAAATAAAGATTACGGATTAAGTTGTGCTTTTCAAGTAGGCCTAACTTTGTAATTTTTGAATTCAAAATATGCTTTGTCTATGAGGTGAAATATTGGACCATCGAATCCAGTAAAACATCGAGTCCTCAAATCTCGAATACTTGTCAGGATTCGAAGATTCGAGTGGCCCATCTCTACTTTAAACCAATGAAATTAGTATCAGCGAAATAGTTGTATCCTTTGAGAATTATTATATTTCAACTTCGTTGTATATTTTAAAATACGGTAAAATGGCTTCCTTGATCTTAATTTCCCAGTAAGTGTATTATAATCCAAATCGGTAGTAAGACCCTGTGTTAAAAAAAAATCCTCAGTCTTCTAATGGAAATCACACTACGATGCAACCCTTGGTTCGAGATGTATTAATTACTTAAGTTATGTGTCATCTGGCGGGTGAGTGGAGCTCATGTTTTTACCAAGGGCTAACACTAAATCTTTACAAGTTTGCTTCCTTCCTTATCCCTTAGATTACTTCATTTATTTTGTTTCCATTAATTTGTCACATACTTATATTTAAGTGGTGGATACGTACAAAATTATATAGCTTGTTAATACGTGCGTACCTCAATATAGGGGTGTGTGAAATCCACTTTTTGAATTGAATATATGAAATATTTTCGAGGCCAAATCAAAGTTTAAATATTTTTTGTTGGTTTTTTTATAATGGAAAAATATAATTGTGGTTATTTATATTACTTTACACACTAAAATTACAAAGGAAATGTTTTAGGGTACAATTTTTTGTTCTAAGCTGATAAATCCTAACTACTTCAGTTTTTGTTTCCATATACATTTTAATTTTTAATATAGACAACAGCTCAAAATGGGATTAATTGACCATAAATGTAGTATTTTAGTTCTCAATATTTTTTATTATAAAAGCTACGTATCTAAGCTGAAATATTTTATGAAGCAAAGTTGAAGCTGACATTTGTTTCGAAGTTTCACACACCCCTACCTTAATATCTTAGAACAGAAGTACTGACAAAGTGGCAACACTTGACACAAACAGATAAATATATTTTACGAGCAAATAATCTTATTAGCAGTTTTACTGTATTAGTCAGCTCAAGTGAAGTAAAAATAAAAGATGGTTAAGCAAAATAAAAACACAACAAAGCTGAGACAACATCAAAACGTTCCATCAAACCTGAGTACGTTGTTTTAGTGAACATTTTTTTTAGATTTTCTTTTTTTTTATTAAAACATTTAATGAGTCCATGCCGACTACCACGATTCCCTCCAGTTTCCGTCATGAAACAACGGTACTCGAGAAACATCTATGTCTGGGGACGTCTCTGCAAAAATAGCGACCAATCACCTAGCAGAAAAACCCATCGCCAATGCGTCATCTATATAACTACAAAAATTACGGTTTAGCAAGTTTTTCCAAGGCTGTTGTATATTTACACCTACAGATACTCATAAAATTATATTTAAAAAAACGACAGTTGAATAGACACCACCAAAACCTCTAAGTAAAAACACACTGCTGCCAACATGTTTTAAAAATAAAGTGAAACTATTTCTTCTAATGTTTAACATCACTGTGCAGTTGAAAATTTCATCAAAACACTTGTACAAAACCAGTTGAGCCAACAGTACAAAGTAAAAAGCACTACAGTAAAATAATGGTTACTAACTTACCTGGGAATCCTGACGTTGGCTGGCCTGGAATAGAATACTGTGGTCGAAAACTGGCAAAGTTTGTATTACCGAAACCACCTGGCAGCTGGCCGGTCTGAAAGCCACTTGGAAATTGACTATTCAACAAACCTTGAAAAAAGAAAAAATATAAACAGTGAGTGATAAGCGCAAAAATTCAATAACTTTTGAATAGTACTACTTATTAAATATTGCCACTTGGGTAACGATTGTCTCCCAAGCTAAACTGACCTCCAGGTCCTTGGGAGGTGGTAGGGGTGGTTGGGGTGCTTCCAGAAGTGGTGGTGGCTGCCAGTCGAGACAAAATAGACCTTTCTGACATCTGCAGCCTTTGAGCCACTGGAGGAATGCGAGCGAGAGTGGCTGGCAGTCGGCTTACATCCGACTTCATGTCAGACAAGAGCTCCTCTAACTGGTTCAGCACCTAGACATGCACATAAGGAATTCAAAAATGTAATAACAGGAATTATTAATTAGTCAATGATGTTATATTTATGAAAAAAGTGCATTGAGCAAAAACATTTAGTAAGAAATAAAATTATAGAATATTAGGTAAATGGTAGAGCACAAATAAAAGTAAAAACACTAACACATATTTACACACACTTCAATATTTCAATGTTATTATAGCATCTTCCTCAGGAAGTAGTAGTGGTGAAGGTTCAGTCTAATTACTACTACTTCCTGAGGAAGATGCTATAATAGCATCGAAATATTGAAGTGTGTGTAAATATGTGTTAGTGTTTTTACTTTTATTTGTGCTCTACCATTTTCCTAATATTCTATCATTTTATTTATTATTATAATCAATGATGTGCAAGTCGAAAATTTAAGAATGAGATAGTAAGAAAAATATCTCGATCTTCTCTCGAAAGCTTAAAATGATTCTTGAAAATTTAAGAAATTTGAAAAAAATGAAAAAAGGTGACTCAAGAAACGAACCCAAGAATTTAATATTTTCAATATTTGATAATACTGTAAATACCTGAAAATAGGCCGCATTTTCCCACAGCTTTTATAAAACCATGTGTCATATAATCCATAAGAGATGTCACTAAGAAAAACAGGATAAGGAATGAAGTTATCCAGGAAAGAGTGGGAATAGAGAGTGCATGAGATAGTAGAGAAAGCAAGACAGAGATGGTGTACAGGCATGCAATGAGGATGGAGGAGAGGATATCAAAGAAAATGATGTAAATTAAGTATATAGGAAAAATTCCGCAATGGAGGCCAAGAAAGAGATGGGAAGAGCAGATAACACAGAGTGTGCAAGTGAGAGGAGAAGAATGGAAGCAATTAAAGGTGGAACAGTGGTGGAAGGATAGAATAAGATGAAGGTATTTTACTAAAGTGACCCAGTCACCAGCTGGAAATAGATGGTAATGATTTAAATGGTTGATTCTATTTAACACTTATTTTTGACAAGGTTATTTAAAAATAGTTGGACCTTGACACTAACTGTAAAAATATAGCTTCAAGCAAAAATGGCAAACAAAAATAGATGGTCAAACTTTAAATATTTACTTCTATTTTTACCACATGTTTTAGTAAAATGAATTAGTACCTAATAGCTTGGAAATGTATAATAAGACAGGGTAGGAACACTGTAGAGTAATGTAAAGTAAGTGATAGTGAAGGAAGCCAACCTGAAAGGATAATTAGGTTAGGCCTAGATAGGAACAAACACACACTTCTCTCTTCATTTCTTCTCTTCTCAATCTATTGCACTATATTAAACTTCATGCAGGGTTGAATTTTTGGAGATGTTCCTTTATCATTAGAAGAGACAAATTGAAAAGAAGAAAATAGCTTGCTGAGAATTAATAATAAAAAAATAACTTTAAAGCTAACGGGGACTATACCGGAGGTAATAAATAAATAAATAAATAAATAAATAAATAAGAAAATAAAAAATTATGTTTGATTTAAAAGATATAATATATGAAATAATTTTATTCATAGGTGTTTTTTTTATTTAAGATTTAAACCAGGGGGAAGTCTGGATTTGGTTACCCATTGATGTGCAAGTTCCCATTGCCTAAGTTGAGAGTTATTGCAAGTGGCTGTCGGGAATGCTCCGAGTACTCTGGTGGTGTAGCAGGAGTCAAAGTCCTTATTGTGGATGTTACCATGGGAAGGAACTGGTTTATCTAGATTTTTGTGGTTGGTATCGAAACGGTGATTGTTCATGCGTATTCTCAGAGGTCCTGTTCTGAGTCCAACGTATTCAGCCTCACAAATATTGCATTGAAGTTGGTAGATTAAGTTGGATGTGTTTCAGTCATAATGGCCTTGGATGGGGTATTGCTTCTTGGTGTTCTTACTATTGAAGGTCTTGCTGGGTGGGTGGATATTGCAGGTGTTGCAGCGTTGTTTCATACATGGGTGTGAACCTTTTACTGGGTTGATTTAGGTGAACATTTTGTTGGGGTCAGGCAATTTTGGATGTACAAGAAGGTTTTGAAGATTAGATGGCCTTTTGAAAGAGATTCTTGGGGGAGAGCTGCGAGGTTTTGTGCCTGAGTGGAAGAAGTTAGACAGGTGTAGCCATTCTTGAGGATCGTGTTGATTCTTTGCAGTCCTGGATGGTATTTGGTAATGAAAGATATGTCATCAGAAGTTTGTCTGTGATTTGTCGAGTAATTTGAGATGACTGGAGATTTTGAGTATCAATGAGAGTTGAAGGATATCCTCTTTCTTGAAACACCGAGGAAAGTTTATTGAAATACTGAGTAAGGTCAGCATTGCCTGAATATATGTGTTTGGCCCTAATGGCCAGATTGAAAGGGATGGACTTCTTAGTGTAAGAAGGGTAGCTGCTGTGGTGGTGGAGGTATTGTTGGTGGTTTGTAGGTTTTATGTGAACTCTCGTATGAATATTATTGTTCTCAATGAAGACATAAAGTCCAAATAGGTGACATACTGTAGTGAGATATTGTGGGTGAATTTGAGAGTACTGAAATTGTTAGGTTCTTCCAGAAAGTTGTTGAACATCTCTCTCGAATGTGTCCAACTCCAAATCATAAAAATATCATCAATGTACCGGAGCCATACTAGTGGTTTGATGAGTCTAGAACGTAGGAAACGTTCTTCCAGTCGTCCCATGAAGAGATTGGCATAAGAGGGGGCCATGCGCATACCCATAGTAGTGCCCTTGATCTGTAATTGTTTGTCGAGGAAACAGAAACTGTTCTTTTCCAGAATAATTCTGGATAATTCAAGCAGAAAAGAAGTGGTGGGTGTGGAATTTTGAGGTCTGATATTTATAAAATATTCCATTGCAGCTCAGCCATGAGTATGAGGGATGTTGGTGTATAGAGCGTGTAAAGTGGGGGTTTTAGGCCCTTAGCTCTCGACCATCTCATTTATATAATATTAGTTTGCCATTGTTTATATGTTAATAAGATCAAGATACTGAGAGTACTAAACTTATAATACATTATTGTTTTCCAATCGTCTAGGCCTAATTTAATCTATATTACTATCAAATGTTTAGTTATAAGAAAGTGTGGGATTTAATGTTAATTATAAGCTGTCTAAATCATAACCAAAGTTGTAAGCAATATATGTTTTATAGTTCTATTCATTAACTTCATTTTTAGGTCTTTAACTTTTAAATCTAGTAGTTTTTCATTCTTGTAAAGTCTTTGTTGGAATCTTAGTGTCATCTAAATTTATTACTTTTACCTTTCATTTTAAGCATCGTGCTATTTAATATTATCTGTACCCGGAAGCTGTGAAATGCACTTGTGACTTCACAGTGAAAATGGGAGGTTTGGTGCGAATAGCTAGCCAATCAGCACATCTGATTTAGCGTCTGTGTTTGACACTATGAGGAAGGGAAGTGTCGGACGCAACACACTTGCCGGTTAGCACTCGAGCTGATAAGATGATGGCCAAAGAGGGTTTAGAGATGGGTGGGGGAAAATGGAGACCATGTGGCTAAATTACCATAACATAATAATTTATCTATCTTGTATTAAGTAATTTGTTTTATTTTCATTATATAACTAGTGGTTTAAAATGTCTATTAGAAATTCTCACATATAAAACTTCCGCATCTACTTCATAAAATTCAATTTATTTCACCGGCTGTGTTCTCCACCCCCACCATTAATTAATTAACTCCGAGATGCTCTACTGGACCCTACTGGCTGACGCAGACAATATCCAAATAAGATGCAGAGGAGAGTGGAGAAGGGTTTGAAATGGCACCCACAGTGTGGAGCCGATGGTTCGATATTCGACTGGTCTCAAGCGCTGACATAAATTGTTTAGGAAATGTTATGAAAGTACATTTACAAACAACTTACTTTGTGAAGTACAGCATTGGCTGGTTTGTTGCCAGCTAAGCTCTCCTTTGATAAATGCTGGTGCGATTCTGCAAGACATTCCACCTCCGCAAATCTGGCGTTGAGAGACATGGCTGGATGGTTTGGATCCTGAGTCAAGTTTAGGTACGCTGCTCTTCGTAGCTGTTCTTCTATCACCAACGCTTGCTCAAGAAGCTGCACACAACCATTAATATAAATATTTTCACATAGGGACTCTTTAGTGTGAAATTGGCTCAAAGAATAACTTCCATTATTGTTTTCCGCCTATTGCCTGGGTCAGTTTTTATTGAAGTAATATATTTTTTCCCTACCAGCTGGCTAAGCCTTTCCTAGCTTCATATGCTTTATACTCTAACTTAAAACTAGGACATGCCCAACATCCAGTCCCCGGCCATCAATTTATCAATGTGAAAGGGTTAACCCATATTTTCACCAGTGATAAATTTTCGGCCATGCCGGGAATCGAAAACGGGACCCTTAGCTCAGTAGGCAGATATGCGCTAAGGTGTCGTACTAAAGAATGAAATTTATGGTAGATGCTAAAAATTAATAAATACAATTGAATCGAGTCCACTTTTTATTTGATAGGTTTGTTATAGTTTTCGATAGAACCACTGACCTTGAATCTTCTGGCAAGAAACTTGTTCTTGATTTCAAGAAAGTTGCCCTTTCCAACATCCATCTTGAAAGGTTCATTGATGATGGCGAAACGAATATCATTCTGAATGTCCTGCCACCGGCCATATCCATGAGTCACAATACCAGCCAACAACCAGTAGTCATGCCTACACATCAAATGGTCACTTTTTATTTTCCTTGAAAAATACTTCTTATAAACATTTATATGTATTATTTATAAGTTTATACGAAGCTTCAAAGTTTCATATCTGAATCTTCAGGTATAACTTAAAAAAAACCTAACCTTTTATACAAATTTTAATTCAACAGATCAACTCATTATTTGACTTTACCATAAAAAATTGCACTTATATTATCAATAAGGATATGCTACTATTCAGATTTTTGAGGCGTGAAATAATACACAAAGAGGGTGGGGCTAGCATATAAGGAGGAACCAATAAAGGGGCTATTGTGCAGATGATTATTGTAATGTCAAGGTCAACCACTGAGTAAATTGGTTAGTGAATGGAAGGTATGTTGAGTAGATAAAGAAGAAATAGGAAAGGGACCCGCTTTAGCAGCCGAATGGTCCAAGGCACTAATCTCGCAATAGAATGGACTGCCAAAGAGGGGGAGATCGAGGTTGGATCCCGGTTGGGTGTACCGAGGGTGGTTTTCCCTAAATGAATTTCCACACAAATGTGGGTATACTTCCTCTAAATTCAACCTTCCTTACTCCTCCCCCATTAGTCTAATTAGTACATAGGCATAAAGTGGTGCTAAAAAAAATCACGGGTGTAATATTTCAGTGTTCAGTTATAAATTAATTTGCGTACATTGCTTTTGTTTAGTAAAAATAACCCATGACAAAAAAAAATAGTACAGATCCAAATCTAACAGTGGTGGCATAATAGGGGGAAGGGGCTTTCTCCCCTCGGGGAATAAATTATGTCCACTTCCTCACGATTGGAATAAACTTGCCCCTCTCTAGATTTATGTCACTCCCCTTTGATATTATCAAATATTAAGCTGAAAAATTGTCTTGTATCAAACTTCAAATAGCTTCTAGGGGTATCCAATTTTCTAAGCTTTGGCAGGAAAGGTCAAATCCAAAAATGATGAGATGCATCCAATTTTCAAAAATTTGCCAGGTATAAATAGCTTCTGGAGGCATCTAATTTGCTAAACATTTTGAGGCAAGAATTACTTCAAATCCAGGCATTTCATCATTAAAATTTCTAGGGGGAAAAAAAATTCCAAATAACACTTGAGAGTATCTTATTTTTCAAAATTTGTTGGAAGAGGCTTACTCTGCAAAGACCACTCTAAATAGCTTAAAGAGAAGTATAATTTATAAATATAACTCAAGATGAGGGCCACCCCAAATCTCTTCTGGCAGTATCCTATTTTCAAACATTCCCCGGGTTCTTAGGCCCACCTTTAGCTTTGGGATCAAAGCCCTTCAAAACTCCTTTTTATTTGTTAAGCTAATTTACTATCCTTGACAAATAAGGTTTCGCCACCACTGGAGTTGAGTAGCACAAAGAGAGGGGGCACTCATTCTTTGTTCCTTGTACTAGGCCCAGTTTGAGCACCTGGCGGGCCTGAATAAGGTAATGATTATCTTTTAGAGAAAATCAGACACTATAATACAGTACAATCGCTTCACCTATGGTTTGTTCTAATGGTTGTATTAATTAAATACCGTAGTAGCTCAAATATAATACAACCCTAAAGTTTTGAGGTGTTTTATATGAAAAATATATGGTCTCGGATATAATAAGACCTGACATGACAGTATCAGAGGTAGAAACTTAACAAATTTGATACACTTTTTTTAAAGTAAAAGTTAAGTGAGAATAAAATTACCTTAATTATTATTTAAAGCTACCAGTCCTCACTCGCGGATCTGCCATAGATAATTTTTTACCAGTAACACGGCCCAGTGACCTAATGAATTAATAATTCACTGACACTCAGGGTAGAAATATTAGACATATGCGTGGTTACAACCAGCCCCGTGACAGAAGGGGGGTAGATAAATTCAGTACAATCACAGCATTCTACAAAATAGACCTTTGTAGGAATCTGCCCTTTTTTCAATGAAAAATATTGGACTGCGCATATAATAAGAGTACAGTTTTCAGAAGGATATTTTTAGGATAAAAACAATGCATCATTTTATTCAGGCCAATATGGTATTAAAAAAAAGAAAGAAAGAAACAAGCTTTTTAGTTAGTAAAGTGAATTATAAAATATAATTTAATTTGAGCTAATTTTTTTAAGCACCTTTTTACCATTTTTAAAAACTTGTACTAACATTTTCTTGACACAATAACACCCATTATAATAAGAATTCCTACCTCCTGTGCCATATTTCATACTCGCGGCCAGGAACTGCAGCCTTCTCTTCATTAATCCAAAGCGTATGGAGCTCAGTGAAGCCACCATCGGCAATATTGAACATAAATTTGCGCTTCTGTTTGTCCAACAAATCATCAACCTTGACTACCTCCTCCAAAATTTTCTCATCTTTCTTATCATCTTTGGGCACCTCTTTCTTGTCCTAAACACAAAAGTTCAACCAACGTCCATATTTAGTCTAGTCTCAGAAGTCAACCAATCATCCGGTATATGAATAACAAGCAGTTACAATTTAATGGGGTATTGGCTGACGTCTGAATCTTGATCATTCATACAACCCTGAATATACAGGCAAAATTCGATGAGGCATTTGAAATGTTTTCATTTGAGGAGAATGTAATTTTTGCCATTCTTAAAATTAATGTAGAGGTATGCCTACAGTAAAAATTATATTAAAAATATTATTTAGCTTTCCTTTTAACACGATAAGCAAGTGTAAACTATTAATATAAATTTTCCTCCATCTAAATGTCTCTGTGATAAGAAATAAACATTTCTAAATGTGCAAAACTTTTACCTCCTTATCATCCTCCACCTTTACTGATTCTTCTTCCTCCTTTATATCTTCCTTAGGTTTTTCCTCTTCTTCCTTCTTCTCTTCTTTTTCCTTATCTTCCTGTTTGATCTCTACTTCTTCTGGAGTCTTATCTTCGCTTACCTCCATTGGCTCAGTCTTGGGCACTTCCTTCACATCCTCTTCCTTCTCTTTCACCAATTCCTCCTCAATTTCAAGTTCGTCACTTGAGGACTCTTTCTTTTTTTCTATCTTCTCCTCTTCTTTCTTAGGTTCTTCACTAGCTACTACATCCTTTGTATCATCTTTAGAATTATCACTGTCCTTGACAGCCTCATCTTTAACAGTCGCATCTTCCACCTAGAACATAAATTAATTACTAGGGATGAGCCCTTAAATCCATTAAATCCCTTGAATCCTTAAGGCTATTAGAGATTTGAGACTCAAATCCTTTAAAATTCAAATTTTCAAGTTCAATTTGTTTTAGAGCCCTAATACTGTTTATTGGTGGTTCAGAACCTATCATAATTATACGATGAACTTAACAACCATGCCCAAGACTAGTAATTTATCACTTAACTGAATATTTTAATGAATTATAAGAAATATTGTAAACATTTAGTTATTGTTTGCATTTTTTACTATTCTATTTTATATATATATATAAAATGTTCATAATAATATTCCAAAATTCGGGTTCAGATTTAGAAGATTTGAATTAGTAAAATAGTGGATTAGACCCAGCTACATTAATTACCTTTAAGATAAAAACCAAACAAAAAATTAAATAGGTTGCACTCAACAACTTAATTAGGTTTAGTCTTAACTGCAGAGGATAGCAACTATGACAACATAGATTAAGAGTAACAGTTCCTGTTTTTATTAATTCTGGTTCTAGAATATTAATCTTGATTTTTTGAGTCTTCATCATTTTCAATTTCAATCATTTTTCCATAGGATATTTGTATTTGAAAGCTAAGAATTGAGGTATCAGATATAGTGATATTCAGTTAGATTCTCAATTATAAAGTTATACAATACCAGCGAGAATATAGGGTATTGAGGAATCCAGAAATTGAATTTGACAGCTCTTAAAGTTGGACTGTAGGGAATGGGAGGAAAGATGAGTGTTTTTTCAATTTTTATATCAAACCATTTTTTCGGTTAAAATAAATCAAATATTGTTCCAGTATAAAAATAAGAGTTTAATTTTCTTAACATGGTGACATTAACGTTTCTTGAATATCTGTCAAGGGTATCCCAGATTTAATGAAAACATTTTATCTTCATTTAAAAAGTTTTTCATCTAATGCTCACAACAGATATTTAGCAATTAATGTTGATACTCCCATGTGAAGAAAATTAAAATATATGTTACTACTGGAACAATATTTGATTAATTTTGGCCAAAAAATGTTTTGCCATAAGAACGGCAAAAACACTGGTATTTTCTCGATTTTCATACATCTCCACCTTAAAAAACCCCAAGTTGTGGGTGTTTTTAGTAAAAAAAAGCACCGGCTTTTACTAATAATTACTCTCAAAAATATTTTCACCAGCCACTTGACAGTTAAAAGTCTCCTGCCTTAGTGGGTGGCTGCAATTTGAATTTTAGGCTTAAAAAAAGTTATTTTTGAATATAGTTTTAATGTGGTTTTAACAAGCATTTAATAATAATTAAATAATATATTCATACACAAACACCACCCACCCACACGCACGCACACACACAAATAAATAAACCTCTAAAATTATATGATATTTTTGAAATCACAAAGATAGATTTTAATGTTTTTCCTACCTCCTTCTCCTTGCCCTCCTCCTGACTAACGACTGTTGGCGCCGGACTGGCTGCCGCACTAGTCGCCGGCGTAGCGCTTGTGCTGGTAGTTGCACTGCGGGGAGTCTCCCCAGGTTCGGGAACTACCCCAGACTTGATAGGTTCCACCGGTTTACGGATAAGCTCTGGCATGCTGTAGTAGCCGTTGATGTGCTCGAACTCTTGAACCTGTACCAGCAACACACACGCAAACACACAGCACATTCATACATGTGTCCAAGAGACTAAGTTAAAATGGTTTGTTCCTAAGTAATCGGGGTAAGATATACTTTGTTAGGGGTGTGCAAAGTCCACAGTTTCAATTCGAAGCAAAATAATTAAAAAAAGTAAGAACCCACGTCCCCCTCCAAATAGTTCCTATACGAGTATAATTTTCAAAAATATTAGAAGACCAGTCCAATAACTTTATTAAAGGCATTAAACTGTCAAACGTTTGCAGAGGGGGGTTCCCCGAAACTCTTTAGACTGACGAGAGTGGACAAAACCATCCCAATTCCTTTTGGGTTAATTGACCTCCACCCTAAACAATTAAGTTTCTGCAGTCACTGACCCAACATGGATAATTTTAGGGCTTATTTTGTTTTTCTATTATAAATCAAGAGGTTTAAAAAAAATTGTTTGGAGAAAAGGTTGTCACCCTGTAACTTCAAATTGTACACTTTCCAAACCTCATTGGTAAACACTTTTCAAATTAAGGTCTTTCCCACCTGAACAAATTTATTTAAGACTTTGACTCTTATACTGTATTTATAACTTGCATGTTGTTTAGGGGGTTGATAGCTGGACTTCCGCCTCATTCTTGTTTCTTTACTGAAGAGTAATGTTCAATAACGATATTTTCTCAGAACGACCATTCAAATAGTTTCAGGTTGAAACGTTTTGTTATTCCTAGTCTCAAAGACTTATCTTCTTTCTTAGTTCTCCCCACATTCACTAGTACTACCTTTTTTTCTTTGTAAATATTTCATCATAATCTATCCAGCTTTGTTGCCTGAATAAATGAACCAAATCAAAAACTATTTTTGGAAATATACTCAAACTTTGGAATATCTATATACTCACTTGTATGTTCTTGTCTTGTTTAAGCCATAAGGCAGTATTAATTTTAAAATGTCAAATTTGGGGGGGGATTAAACCCCCCCCCTCTAATAAAATAACCCCAGGTACAACCTTGGTTCACCTTGTCAAAGTTAAGAAGTAAAGAGCACCATCGGTGATTATAAAATACTTCAATATGTATTTTCAGTCCTCAAAGTTGACACATTTGTTATGTATTATAAGGCATATTAAGGTTTTATAAAGGCTGTTATTGGTATAAAAAAAAGTTCAGCTTATTTTATGGTCAATATAATAATTAATTACTTTAGCTTAGAACTGTTATTTGAAATTTATTAACATATTTTAGGCACAGTGTGGGATTTGGAATGACCTAAAAACTTTAAGATTTTTTTTCTAGAGTTATCAAATAATATATAAATATAACATATCTATAGTTGAACTAAATGTTGTGATAAAAGCTTGATTTATCATTTTCTACATGATTTTAGTGCATTTTAATAAACAAGGACAATATTTTTTTTCATGCATAACACAATATTTGGATTTCAATTCGGCTTCAAAACTGGACTTTGCACATTCCTATAATGAGCCGATATGAAAATTAATAAAACCAAATAGTCTTTCTTTTAATTTTCACTAGACAACTGGAATCCTACATAGAAAAAAAAAAGATGAGCGAGTTTAAGATAGAATAAGCTTGCTCACCTTCTTGCGAATGAGAGACATGACCCCTATGCGTGTGAGAACATGCTGCCTGCTGAGGCCTTCCCTGGGGACACCATCTGCAAAAGTTTCAGCGTTGTCCGCACCTGGCTCACACAGGTGCCTCATGAATAATGATACGTATGCCTTGAAGTTCTTCTCGGATTTTCCACGAAGATCTCGCACCAGCCTGAACATTATATAAAACATTTAAATAAAGATAGGACCTTCTAAATACTCAAGGATATCTGAGGATTTTATTAAAAATATTATACTGCTTAATGGTGGTTTAACCCAACAAGAACATTGAACAAACTTATAAACCAAATCCAAGGCATTTAATTCATTACATAGCTGAATATATAAATGTTTTACTGATAGCATTTTAACACAAAATGTTAACATTTATTTACAATTTACTATAGTAAGGGTGTGCAAAGTCCACTTTTTCCTTTCAAAGTGCAACTCTAAAAATGAAATATTATTGAAGACAAATCATAGTTTGAATATATTTTGTTAAATAAAATTACCATCACACCTTACAATTCAATTACTTCAGATTTTTTTCCATACAATTATTTATTTGTAATTTATAGCTCAGATAGCCAATAGTTTACTGTAGAGTGAGTATTTTAGCTGTAAATATTCTTAATGGCAAGGCTTCGTAATTGTTGAAACCAGAATTTCGTTCGAAACAAAATTGAAGCTAATACTTGTTTGGAAGTCAAAATTAAGTTTCAAGGCTTCACATACCCTTATTCTAAAGGAGCTTAAAAATTAATGTAGCAAATTAAAACCTTGTTTGTTCATAAGGTTTTCCAAGATTTTGATTTAGGATTTGTAAATAAAATTAAGATTAAGATTTGGATTCATATAATAGTGCATTCGCCCCTCTCTAATAAAAGTCATAATGAAAGTAATTATTTACTAAAACAATAGCTAGGAAGCAGACCTATTTTAAATGACAAACTGGCAAGTGGAAATACCCGTAGAGAAACAAGATAATCAGTAGCAAGTTCACTAATAGCCGGTATTGACACTAAATCAGGGTTGAGCAATTTCAACTCTCCTGTGGACCTCAGAATAAATAAGGTGTGCCGCCCAGGTTCGTTACCAGAGGAATAGGCCCCCCATTTGGGTTTAAATATAAAATGTCTATTTACAAAGACAAAAGCAATTCACGCATATTAGTATGTAACTTAACACTTTATGAACTTAAATCACTTTTCTTTTAGCTTCATGCACAAAGTTTGATTTATATACAAACAAATTATAGACTGTAAACAGGTTATGTATGGGAAGGCCTTTAAAGAAGGTTTCCAAATCAAACCATCATTCTAAATCTTCCCAGTTACTATTTCGAGTAAAAGTGATACCAAGCAAAATTTCTTGCACTACCTAGATACGTGAGAACTCTCAACTCGAAAATTAAACATGGAAAAGCCATGTGTAGTTTTCAAAGAACCTTACAATAATCTGTACATACAAATTGTTAAAAGTGTGTTTGAATGAATAACACCTGATTAAGATAACATACCCCCACAGAACCCTTTTATTATATATGGAAGAAATTACAGGAAAGAGGGACCCCTTAATGAGCTACGATAGAATGAAGCCCATGTCGCAGGATTCGGTGGTAATGATCGGTTTTCTTCAAGAGGCAGCCATTTACCTCTTTGTTTAGTAACAGAAATATAAAGTGTGAACTATGTTCTTTTAATTGAAAAAGGTAATCAAGTTTAATGGCTAATATGGTCATGATGAAAAATTGCCAAATTCATAATATCACAGCCGAAGAAAATGTTGGAAATGAAGTATGTGGAAAATAGACTGCAGGGGAAGCCAAGAAAGAGATGGGAGGAGCAGATAACAGAAAGTGTTCAAGTGAGAGAAGAAGAATGGAAAAAATTAAAGGAGGAAGAGTGGTGGAAGGATAGAGGAAAATGGAGGCATTTTACTAAACTGACCCGGCCACAAGCTGGAAACAGTTGATGATGACCTTTTTACTTAAATGCCAGAATTTACATTTACTGAAATATGTTTATAAATGAGGCCATATTACTAAAATACTATATAATAGAAATTGATAAAAATAATTAAAGATAAACTAAGTGAAAAATAAGTTAAGAAATCTCACCTAGGGAAATAGGATTACTAGGATTTGAAAGCTAAGAATCAAGATGTATCAACACTGGGTTTTTTCATCTGGAAAAATGGCTTAAATTACTGAATAATAACTATATTGTATATTACTATTATGTATTACTAACACAAAAAAGATGAGTATCTCTTACCATTGAGAGTTGAAAGCATCCTGAGGAGGCATACCATACCGCATTATAGCATTGAGGAATGCCTTCCTTTGTCGAGCATTAAAACCAAGAACCTAGAGAAGAAAGGTTAAAATAAAAAATAAATACATTTATAAAAATTTGTTTAGTGTCACTTCTTACTACACGTTCTGGTTATATGCTTATGTACTAATTACATAAATGGTTTTAGAGATTAGGAAGGTTATATTTGAGAGGAAATGTACCCTCATTTGCATGGATTTTTTTCAAACCAGCTTCAGTAAACCCGGCCGAGATTTTAACCTCTATCTCCCTGTAATAGGCAGTCTAGTTTGCTCCGAGAGCAGCGCCTTAGACCATGTGGCCATTGAAGAGGGTAATTTTTAATCCATAAGTTTACACAAAATTTTCAGTTGCATCTAAAATTCAAGCTCTTTTACTTAAACACATCCTTTCAAGTCAAAATAAACAATCTATTAGTTTTGTTTTAACAGAATATGAGTTCAAAGTTTTCTGGGATTTAAAGCTTCAAGAGCTATAATATAATGAATAATAAAAAATAAATAAAAAAGAGCATATCATTAAAAAAAATTAATGTGCATAATATTCTAGACTCACCTCAATATTACCCCCAACACGTGCAAGAAGTGGTGGTAAAGGTCTATCCTTCTCATCCTTACGCTCCATACGACGCTTACATCTTCGGCTGAGATCGTTTCCTAGATTAAAAACATAGATTTGTTAATAATAGTCTTAAACCTGCATCAGTTTTTGCAGGATCTAGGGCAGGGCCGCCATTTTTATGGATTTGATCAATTCTTTTGGATTATAAAGGTATAAAACAGATCACAGAATATATTATTTCCATGGATATTAAGAGTTTTTTTGGAAGTTAACATTAAAAATTGCTATTCCTACTGTTACCCATTATTATACTTTAAAGTTTAAGAGCTCTTTGTTTTCAACCTTGAAAAGTTTGCACTTTAAGTCCAAGCAAGGACATTGGGCTTCAATTTCCATAGCGTATTTTTTTAACATATAAACATTGCTAAATTTACACATCCAAACATATTTTTACAATTTTTTTTAAACTTTGCTTAGGAGTGTTGAATTGTATGATAGTAGTAATAATGTTTCTGCTACTATTAGAATAAATTAGAAAATGTATTCTATGGCTTAATTTTTTTAGCTATTTAAAACAAATTGAAACATATTTTTTAAATTTTATTTCATTTTTAATATGTCTCTTATTTTAATAAAAAAAATTGAAATAATATTAGTACAAAATTTTTGTTAAGAACATAATAATTTAGTTTTAAAATTATATATTTATTTAAACCATTCCTGACTGGACTCGAGAGCTCTATGAAAATCTAACTCGAGATAAAACTAAAATTACTAACTTGAGCTCGAAGGACCCTACTTAAAATGTTGTGCACGTTTTTTTATCTCTGTTATTTCTCAGTTTATAAATGGTTTGTTAATAATCATGCAAGATGAATAAAAAGCGTAGAGTTTCACCAAATCTAGGTCGATGTACGTGCAGAAGTACAAATCCGGATGGGAAAGAGAACTAAAATGCTCAAAGGAAATAATTACACATAGGCTAAGTGTACGATGTGCAATTCTAATTTAAACATAGTCAAAGGAGGAATAAAGGACTGAAGGTTTTTATCCAAAATGGTTTCTCACTCCCTTCATGAAAATGCATTACTTTTCCTCTGAATTCTACCTTCCGGTGCCCATCATCCCTTGCCTAATAGCGTAAATATGGGTACAGCCCAAGCGAGCAGTACACAAAAACAAAGTTTCAAGCAAACCAACATACTTGCTAATAGGTAAGGGTAGTCAACACCTTAAAATAAATTCAAGTGGGTTAAGCACAGCACTTACCATCGGCCTTCTCATCAAAATCATCATCTTCTTTATCATCATCTGCAAAGCAAGGAAATAACCAAAATTAGTGTAGAAAAATATTAAGTGAAAAGTAGTCCAATACGGGAATGACATTTCGACTTGGGTGAGTTTTCAGGTGGGAAATAACTATTTCACACAGGAATGGGATGATAAACGGGGAGGAGGAGGGAATAATTTAAAAGTAATTTTACACTCCAGGTTTATATTTATATTTCATATTTATAATTTCAGTCAATTTTTAGTCTAAGCTTAGCTTTCCCGTTCATTCCAATAAAAAAATAAAAATTATTTGATAGTTTCAACCAAGTTAAATGTACAGGTAAATGTCAAAAATATTTTTGAATAGTCAGAGAAAAGGGACAAAAATGTAGATTCAGTTGCAGTTATAAGTATGAACAGTAAAATCTAAATTCTGTAATCTTGTAAAAAAATGTAAAGGAAAAAAATATGCACACTAAAAATTTGTATATTAATTTATTTTTTAAATCGTAAATTGGACATTGAACAGAAGATAGAAGGGCAAGGCCTACACACCAGAAATCAACAAAAAACATAATTATAAAAATGAAAATTTCACACACAAAAAACCCAATTGTGAAAATGAAAATTTCACAAACAAAAAACCCAATTGTGAAAATGAAAATTTCACAAACAAAAAACCCAATTGTGAAAATGAAAATTTCACACACAAAAAACCCAATTGTGAAAATAAAAAGTCATATTTTTTTGTGTGTTTTAGTTGTGAACTTTGAGGCCTACAGTCTTCTGGCAGTTGTGTAGGGCTTGCGCTTCTACCCCCCTTTCAATGTTAAATCTAATATAGCCATTGGCGCTAGTTTTTCTTTCTTTATGTAAATAAGTATGGTGAAGGTGTATTTTATGCATAATTTGTTAATTTAAAAGCCATTTTAATCATTATTTCCCACTCAAAATATGTTTTCCTGGCTTAAATCTATTCAGGGATAGATAATTTAGGAACCTCCATTATATGTAGTGTGGTTATGTTATTTAATGGCGCTCAATTGAGTTGTAAGTTTTGGGTATCCATCTATGTAATAGGAGATAAAGTTAGTTTAAACTTAATCAATAATATTTTCAATAAAAATTAAATACAATCATGGCCTTGATAGACGGTCTTAATTGTAGCCTTTTTATATTTTCTTTCGAAATACGTGATCTCGCACAGCCCTGTTGAAAAGTATTTATATGAATACAACTAAGACATTTACCTGATGGAGCGGAGAAGTCTGAGTTGTAATCAGAGATATTTTCCTGCCAAGTGGCATCGTCTCTGCCATCCACAGTGGTGCCTTCAATGTTGTAGTTTACCTGTCGGAAATATTAAAATAATTAGCACATTCATAGAAAATTGATTACTAACCAGATCATCTTACAAACAAGTTCAACAATTGTGTATTCCCACCAGGGGTGTGCAAAATCCACTTTTTAAATTCAAGCAAACTTTAATCAAGTATAGGAAATATTCTCAACGCCTAAGTGAAGTTTGAATATTTTTTGTTAGTTGAAACAAATATTATTTTTATGGTCATTTATATAAGTTTATGCACTCAAATTACTTGGAAAATGTTTTATTACGCAAAATGTTTATAATATTTTATTTTATTCTGATATATTAAGTTACTATCACAACTTACAATTCAATTATTTTAGATCTTTGTTCCATATAAATATTATCTTCTACTGTAGATACTGATTCCCAACCCTTTCCTTCACCTCTGACAAGACTTGTATTAGTCACAACTTGTGAATGTGTGGTATACCAGGCCTCCAACGTGGTTCGGATCCCAAGTTAAACTGTAAGTCCTTCATTTCATCTAATAATAATAATAATTAATAATAGTAATAAATAATAATTAATAATAACAATAACAATAATATTATTATTATTATTATTAATAATAATAATAACAATGTACATAACAGCTCAGAATGGTAATAAATGACCATTATTGGTGAAGATTTGTAAATTGTCGAAGCCAGAGTTTCGAAGCCAAGTCAAAGTTCCGAAGCTTCGCACACCCCTAGTTCCGACATTAATCTTGTATGAATTAAGTAACACTGGGTTTTTATTAATATTTTGCTGAGTCAATATTTAGTCTGAGTAAACTATATTTAATGTAACTTGCTAGCATTTAATAACATTATTTATATTTAAAATAGTTATCAATGACAACTTAGGGTTGGTTTTGTCAACCTCATTAGTCTAGAGGGTGTCTACTAATTTGGAGAAACAAAAATTAGTGACTTTTTTTTACCACAAAAGTCCTTCGATAATTGGCCAAACATTATATAATGCATATAAAAGCATAATAGTCACATGCAACATTAAACTTTAAGTAGATGGTGAACGTTAACCTTGTTCTTGGTATCACGGTAAAAACAACTAGGCAACCTGTGACTAGCGCATGGCATCATGGGCAGTGGGTGGCTCAACATAAGATGCGCGGGAAATTAAACTAAAATATTTTTGTGACTTTATGGCCAAAATATTGAAAATTCGTTACTTTTCAGGGATTTTCGTGGCCTTTTTGCAATTAGTGACTTTTTTGTGACCTAGTAGGCACCCTGGTCTATTAATAAGTATCATTTTATAAAGGTCAATAAAGCATCATAATCAAAGAAATCTGAACTGCATCAAAAATATATTAATTTTTTCTATTAAAGTTGGCCTGTTATCACCCATCCCTTCTAACGCTTTGGGCCAGCATGGGATAAAAGCTACCAGTACAACCATCTTAATATTGTTTTATACAGAGATGTACTAATACTGACAAGACCTACCAAAATGTGGCACTAAGCGAGCCATTTATGGTAAGATGCAGCTATTTTTGTGGTAGTTTTACACTAATCCTGGCCATTAAAATAATAAACCTTTAGTTTTAAGCATATTTGTAGCCTAAAATGTTAATTTGCTGGTGTGTATGTTAAGCCCAGGGTTAATTTAAGCAAATTTTACTTTTTTGTTAAAAAAGGGTGTCTAACAAGATTCTTTGATTCTCAAATTTCACTAAATGAAAAGAACACATTTTGTGTCAGGGGCGCCCGCAGGGGGGACAGTTGCCCCCTCCCTCTCCCTTCCCTGAGATTCTGAGGTACCATAAATATTTAAAGTTTGAAACATTTCTCTTATGTTTTATCTTATTTTCAAGAGACAAGGATTGCCTTAAAAAGCGTCTTTTGAGGTTTCAATTTGATACATTTTTCTCCCTCCGCTGTACTGGGGGATATTCCATACACCCCTGTAGAAAAATTCTGCAGGCGCCCTTGGTTTGTGTATGAATCGAGTGGTTTCCATTGTAAAAGCCATATTGTGTTTGTTCCCTTTTATGTGTTTCTATCCACCTTTTCTTACCTTCTTACATATATAACAAAATACCTCAAAAAGTGAAAAAAAGTTTTCCTTAAGAAGATAAATTCCACTAAATTAAAGTTTTGGCAATGAAATTTCAACATTTCAAATTGGGTAGTTTTAATTGCAACCAATATTAATATTCTTTTGCTATTTCCCTTTAGTACCGGCAATTGTAAATGTAGTTAACATGCATGACCTTTCACCTTAGCTTAGTTGGTAGTGTTTGTTTGTCTACTAAGCTAAGGGTACAGAGTTCGATTCCCAGTATGGTCGAAAAATTTGTTAGTGAAACATGGGTTTACCCTTTCAGTGATGAATTAACGTCCAAGGGCTGGATGTTGTGTTTATTCTAGTCTTAAAGTTAGATTATAAGGCATGTGAAGCTACGACAGACCTAGCTGGCCGGTAGTGGAAAATATATGGCTTGAATAAAAAAATTACCCAGGCCTTTTTAGTTTTTTTAGGGATGGCTCCTCATTTCTCTTGAATCCTTAAGAATATTGGAGATTAAAGAACATTTCTGATTAAAGACTAAGATCCTTAAAAAATATATTTTTCTTTGTAACTTTTCAAGTGAAATTTTTTTGAAGCTCTACTAATGCTTATTGATGGTTCAGAACCAATTATAATAATTATAGGATGAACTTGACTAGGTCACAGACCAGTAATTTAACACAATTGAATGTATGAATGTTATAATGAATGGATTATATGAGAGTATGTCTACATTTTGTTACTTTTCCCCCTACTATTCTATTATAATTATAATTCCTCTTATATACATAATTTTTTCCAAGATTTGGATTCAGATTCAAGAATCATATTCGAAAAATAATAGATTCTACCAAACAATTTTTTTCCCTCAAATATATTGAAGTCTGGTGTGATAACATTTTTGTTCAATGTGAGGTCAAATCCATGAAAAAAGAGCAAAATTTCAAGTGTTGAGGATTCATAATCGAGAAAAACCGAGAATGTAATATCTCTAAAAAATTTTTTTTTTTATAAAGTCTTAAAAATAGTTAAAGAGTTTTCTATGTAATTAATCAATATTTTATAAGTTTCATAAATGCTTCCAACTTGCCTGCTTGCGCACACGTTTGCCCTTGCCAAGTGTCCTGGCCATATCTTCTTGCTGTTGTTCGTAGTGATGCCTGAGAAGCTTCACCCAGTATGCTGGGTCAGTGTTCTCTGCTTCCTGCTTTATGATCTCTGTAGGCTCTTCCTCCTAGCCCCACAAAATTTATGTTATTTACAACCAAACCCACCACTCTATGGACTTACCTACATTTTCAAATGATAAAACTAAGGTGAAACTGTTGGCCCACCTTTGTAGTAGCTTTGTAGTCAAGAGTTCTTGGTTACAGATCCATAGGTTCTGGGTTCGGTTCCCGGTACTTACAGATTTTTCTGTGAAGCAGTGAGTCTGAAACTAGGTCAACTCAGCCTCGTGAGAATAAATAAGGAGCTACTTGGGAAGGGGGGAAAAAAAAAGTATAGAAAACTGAGATTAACGGCCTGAGGCTTTGCTGTGCTAATCTCATGAACCATCTATTCACAAAAAATGTGCACTATCATCACCAACAGATGACAGCTGCTCGGTCAATATGGCTCGATTGCGGGCTAATGCTATAGTTTTATTTTTTGAGAAACAACTGTTAGGTTAATAAGTCTGAATGAACTTACCTCTTCTCCTTCCTTAGTGACATAGCTTGCAACCTTGAAAGAAGAGAGGTACTCATTGGCCCAGTTCTCCTTCTGTTCGATGCCTTGCTTCGATCTGTCCAGCAGTCCGTCAATAGCTTTGTCATCATAGTGGATGGCTTCATCCTCCTTCCCCTAGATGACAGATCAAAATAATATTAATGAATATTTTAGATAATCATATAAGGATGCCAAGGAAAATGATGGAAATGAAGTATATAAGTAAGGAAAAT
Source organism: Timema bartmani (assembly GCA_902151455.1). Classification (NCBI taxonomy): domain Eukaryota; kingdom Metazoa; phylum Arthropoda; class Insecta; order Phasmatodea; family Timematidae; genus Timema; species Timema bartmani. Next base: position 40,164 of record CABFWB010000037.1, read on the forward strand.
GCCGCAAGGGAGGTCTAGAAAGAGATGGGAGGAGCAGATAACAGAAAGTGTGCAAGTGAGAGGGAATGAATGGAAGTGATTAAAGGAGGTAGATTGGTGGAACAATAAAGAAAGAGGGAGGCATTTTACTCAACTGACCCGGCCACAGGCTGGAAACAGTTTATGATGATAATAACAAGTGTAAGCGTCAGATAGTGACATACCTCTTCCTCCTTGAAAAGTTCTTCCGTCCCGAATCTGAGGATGTCATCCAGCTCTTGTTTGGAGAAGGTGGTTCCTCGACCCCCCATACCGGGTCGCACCACTAGATGAGTCAGCATCATCTTCCTCTTGGCAACCTGCGTCACTCGTTCCTCCACAGAGTTGCGAGTCACAAATCGATAGATCATAACCTATTCAAGATAGCAAATATATTAACTTTCTTTTAACTGAATTTAAGTTTATAACAAACAACAGAAAACTTGATATACACATCCACACATTATATCATAGCACAAACATATAATATTACATTCATATACATATTTGGGACATTAGATAACTAAATAAAATCAAAAACCCTCTTATTTAACCAGTATGTTTTTGAACAAGTATGAAACTATGTATTTAACTTTCGCATGAAAATATCTTATGCGAGGACTTTCAAATTATTGATAAGACACAAATTTTATAAAAAATATTTTACACAAATTGAGCCTTTTGTTAACCTTATTGGCCTGGCCGATACGATGGGCCCGAGAAAAGGCTTGAATGTCATTGTGAGGATTCCAATCTGAGTCGTAGATGATAACCGTGTCTGCTGTTGCCAAGTTGATACCCAAGCCTCCAGCCCTATAAACAATCACAAACATTTCCTTGATTACTATTCTCAGGACATAGGATGGCAATCAAATAATAATTATAAATGGATTACTCAACTCCTTAAGGGTATTTGAGACTTGTGGCTTTTTTTTAAATTCAAATATATTTGGGCTATTTTTCTTATTAGAGGTTTAGCCTGTTTAACACTTGATTGAATGTAAATTCACGTAATAGAACAATTTGTATAGGTAATTTAGTTCATTAGAAATAATTAAAGGATTTTATTGATGTGGGCAAAATCAAAATTGGAAGAAAAAAAAACCAAAAAAACATGGTAATGTGTAATACAGCACTAAGCTAGATGATGGTTAAAATTAGGAGGAATAGCTAGCTAGCAAACTTACTGAGTTACTGGAGTAGAAATTGTTTAGATAAAGCACTAAAAAACACAAATAAAATGTGTGTTTTAAATAAATTTCAGATTTAAAAAAATATTCAACATTTCTGAAAATGATATTATTATTTAGCTTACCTTGTCGAAAGCAGGAAAACAAATTGCTGTGCCCCTGGAGCATTGAATCTGTCAATAGCTTCCTGTCTGAGTGACCCTGTAATACTGCCGTCAATACGTTCATATTTGTAACCTTCCCCATCAAGGTAGTCCTCCAAAATATCCAACATTTTTGTCATTTGGGAGAAGATCAAAACTCTGTGAAACGGAGAAAAAATAGTTACAATTTATAAATAACTGTTAATTAAACTTGTATCACAATGTAAGCAATTTAGGGGCTTGTGAGTTAAGATTCTCCAATTGAGTCGAGTTTGAAAGAGATTCTGAGAAAGTTCCCTGGTGCCGAGTCTGGTCAAGTCAAGCTTGAGTTCAATAAATAGTATAATGTATTTAATATTAAAGTTGACTCAGTAAATATTAATTATTTATTTATTTTTAAATTAAACATTGAAAGGAGGATAGAAGGGCAAGGCCTACACACTTACCAGAAAACTGTAGGCCTCAAAGCTCACAATTAAAACACACTATTATGTAATTTTCAGGGTACATCAGTCCCCTTCTTTAGCAGAAGAAAATAAAACACAGCTGCAAACATTACAAACATGATTTACATATTTTGTCCTAAATTGATAAATTAAGTTGATATCACAACATGTTATTTTATTCGTGCAACATATTTTTCTAAAAGAGAAATCCCAAAAAACGCAAAAGGGAGAATAAGGAAATAAGTAAAGAATGTTAATGCCCATAAATAGGCACAACCAACATAAAAAAATACCTAAAATGTGAGATGGTTTCCTTCAAGAGAATATCTTTTAATAAAGAATGCAGAAAACAATAACACGGTTTGAGGTCTAGAATGAGCAGTCACATTTTTAAATGATATATTCATGGGAGAGGATCAAGTAATGAGGATGGAAAAGAGAATGATGAAGATAAAGTATGTAGTAAAAGGACGGCAAGAAAGAGATTAAAGGAGCATATATGAAAATGTGCAAGTGAGAGGAGAAGAATGAAAATGATTAAAGGAGGAAGAGTAGTGGAAGGATAAAGGAAGACTGAGGCATTTTAATAAACTAACCCTTCCACAGGATGGAAACAGTTGATGATGATGATTGGTGGGCTGGCTATGATCTATATGTGTATCCTTCTCACTGACCTGTGATTCTCTGCCTTGAGTTTGTGTAGCATGGTAGAAAGAAGAAGCAACTTCCCAGAAGCTTTGGTAAGTGCTTGGCTCTCGTAGGCTCCAGAGACTGTTGTTGGGGCCTCCTGGGCGGCCGCAGGGAACAGGTACGGATGGTTGCAACATTTCTTCAGGTCCATCATTATGTTCAATAAAGACACCTGTATACACATACACAATGTATATTTCAACTCCAATTCACAAGCACTATCTTGATTTACATTTTAAATGATCATTTTAGACAGAATAGTTAATATAAAGATGTAGATTTACTTGCCTGCTGGCCACCTCCCTTCGGGTTGAGTGCCTCAAAATTTCTGGTCAAAATGAACTTGTAATATTTCTTCTGCATGGGCGATAGCTCTACGCGCACAATGAATTCAGACTTGGAAGGCATGCCCTAAAACATAATTAATTAGGTGGTTTTTAACATACATGAATACAGGCATGGTAGGTCCATGTAAGCACTGAAAGCACTGCTAGTATATTTTAAGTGAAATTTCATGTTTACAAATATCTTTTAAATAATAAACCTAATATATTTTATAACTTTGGCAGCATTTTTGTTTGTGCTTCATGCTTGTTGAACATGACTGTGAGGTTGACCTCGCCCCAAGGACCTACTAAAGCCTACTCAAAACTTGTCAAATTATAAGGTGTAGTTTGATGATTTGATGAACTTAATGTTTTCTTAGGATTAATTGCACATACTAATATTTAGTGTATAATAAGAACACATAAAGAACAGGACTTATTTCCTCCAATATATTAAGAAACGCTTCACTATGTGTGAGCTTCAAGCAGTCGATAATTCTCACCTTAAGGACATCAGCCTTGAGCCTTCTCAACATGTGAGGCCCCAACATCTCGTGAAGCTTCTTCACTTGGTCCTCCTTCGATATGTCTGCAAACTCATTCTGGAAGGCTGACAGGTCGTTGAATTTCTCCTTGCAAAGGAAGTTGAGCAGATGGAACAGTTCCTCCAGATTGTTCTGGAGGGGCGTTCCAGTAAGTAGAAGCTTGTAAGCAATGTTATAGCTTGCCAGCAAACGGAAAAACTAGAAATAAAACAAATTAATATTAATTACAATTTTAAGAGCTCCAAGAAATTAAGAGGTTTGAAATTCCTAGTGAAGCTGGAATAAGGATTGTTTCTATAGTGTAAACTTAGGAGTCAACCAATCTTTCAGTATACAAAAAACAAGTGATTTCAGTCAGAGACGCTTATTTGTGGTACATAAAATGATTGGATTTCGCTAAATAATATTCCAGTATTTAAAATATGTAATGATGATGATGATGATGATTTTTCAATTTCTTTAATAATAATAATAATAATAATAATAATAATAATAATAATAATAATAATAATAATTTTTTGAAAAAATCTATCTAAGCTTATTTAAGGAACAGAAAAATTACAGCTAAATTTCTCATTCTTAAATTTGAATTATCATATAGTGGCTTAGAAATGTATAACAAGACAGTGTAGAAACACTGTACAATTATGGAATGTAAGTGATGGTGAAGGAAGCCAACCTGAAAGGATAGTTAGATTAGGTCTAGATAGGAATTAACACACTTGTCTTTTCATTTATTCTTACACTTTTACACTTCCCACTTCTTTAAACTTCCACAGTTGCACATTGTTTTGATTTTTCCAGAAATACCCCTTTTTCATATGAAGAGACACATTAAAAATCCATGATAATAATTTGATATTTAAAATTATTCAAACATGTAGTTACATATATATCTCTTTCTTTGTGTTTTATGGGTTTTTAATGTGTGTCTTCATATGAAAAAGGAATATTTCTGAAAATTCAAAATAATGTGCAACATACCATTCTTAAATTTAACATTGAAAAAAAAAAGAAAAAAAAAAGACAATTCCCTTCTTCAGCAGATGACAGTAAAACTGAAGAAGGGGATTGATGTAGTCTGAGAATTTAATAATTATGGGTTTTGTTGTGTTTTAATAGTGAACTTTGAGACCTACATTTTTCTGGCAAGTGTGTAGGCCTTGCGTTTCTATCCTCCTTTCGAATGTTCGACTAGGTTTAAAAATAAATTTCAAACTAGTTTTGAATTTTGAACAAAACAAAGTTGCTTTGATATGTTCAAATTGAGCTTTGAAAACTAGTTAGAAAAATTCATAATTTTTAGGTATTAAATATTATAAAATAATTGTGAAAAAATATAGCTTAACTTTCAGTTGAGTTCAATTTGTCAATGAAATTCATGTTTTTTTTTGCACCATGTCTTACTACCCGTTGAGGTTATACCCTTAAGTACTAATCACACTAACGGGTTAGGAATTGAGAAGGTTGAATTTAGAGGAAATGAACCCGCATTTGTGTGAAGGAAAAGTGAAAAACCTTTTAGGAAAATATCCCTCCACCCCCCCAGTTCATCTGACCGAGATTCGAACCTTGATCTCTCCGTCCTCGGTATTCTAGCTAACACTAAACTAGCGCGTTAGCCAACTACACCACCAAGGCAGGTAAATTCATAGTTGTATTTGCAATAATTGACTAGTTGGGTTCTTAAGGGTATGTATGATCTTGACTGACACAATTGCTACAAAAACCTAGATTTTGACCTTTGTATTGAAGATCGGCACTTTATTAACAATTAACTATTTTAAAATGATGGATTGAGTTAATTCAAAATTAGTAAAAAATGGGTGAATCAATTGAGTATACTTAACCAGTAAACTCAATTCAATTAAATGGATCCATTGAAAGTGTACTGTTTTAGCCATGTATCCAACCCCAATCTAAATTTTCATAATTGGAATTTAATAATTTGTTATCGAAATAGCTATTATTAAAAGGTACATGAAAATAAAATTCATTTATAAACGGATGTCAAATTATTTTACTCATCAATGCACAATTAACTTCCTGCTGGTGTTTTAAAATATGAGTATATATATGTAAAGAATTTAAGTTTGTCAAACTTCTCAAAACTTTTGAAAATATTAAGGATACAAATTATGTGTACAGATCAAATATTGTTGTCTAATATTTGTTTTGCAAAATATGTTGTGTAGTATCTTGATAAGGTCTAGTAAATATGATGGATGGCAAAACATACCTTTGACTGGTTACTCTTAAGTCTGTGCGCCTCGTCCACAACAAGCACTGCCCAATCAATTGAGCCCAAGCAAGCAACATCTATCGATATCAGCTCATAACTGGTAAGAAGAACATTAAACTTTATGTTGGCCGAGCGAATCTTGGAAGCGCGCCCTCCTCGTACAGCTCCCTCCTCGAAGGACAATTCATTCTCACGGATCACTGCACGGGAGTCCTTGTCGCCGACGTATGTAACAACATAAAATTCAGGAGCCCATGTCTCAAACTCTCTCTCCCAGTTAATAATGGTAGATAAAGGAACACTAAGCTGAAAAAGGAAAACAATAAAGATTACAATAAAACTTGTTTATTAAAAGATGATTTCAAATGAAAATGGGTCCTTTAAAGCTCAAGGGGTTTCTAAGATTTGAAATTATGTATTTGAACTTCGATAGTATTTAATATATTCGATTCAAGTTTGCTTCGAATTGATATAGGTGGCCTACACACACCCCTACAGTGTTTCTATACTGTCTTATTATAAAAATATATCAACATACTTTAGGTAGATTGCGGGATTTTCAATGGCCTAAGACCTCAACAAAATATATCACAGAGTGATTTGATTTATCGAATAGAATAACATAGTATTTGAATCAATATCGATATTATTGAAGCTTCACAGATCATTAATAATGATAACTCTTATTTTGGATACAATAAATGCAAGTACTTACCAAGAAAGGTCCTTTGCAGTGACCCTCCTTATAGAGAGAATACAAGAACACTACAGTCTGAATAGTTTTGCCAAGACCCATTTCATCTGAAAACAAACAAATAAAATTAATAAAATAATTCTATCTCATTTCCATATTTGTTGATGGAGCGTGCCGATATGATGAAAGAATGGTTGATTTAAAGCCACAAAATACTTACCAGCTAAAATGGTGTCTATGCCTTGGCACCAAGAGTATCTGAGCCAGTTGAGTCCTTCTAACTGGTACGGGTGAAGAGCCATGCCAGTCTGGTCGACATAATCAGGCTGTTTGTCCAACTTCTTCTTTAGATCTGTCATAGGCTTGTCCGGTGGAGGAGTGTAACGGCGTCTGGAAAATATAAACATTTTTGATTTGAAGTATTTTATCAATTAATAATATTAAATAAGAAACCTATAGCTCCTATAAAGCGAGAGTGTAGTTAAGTGACAGCTAGCAGAAAGTTATTTATTGTAAACATTGGCTGAAATAATTATTAGAATCGTTCGATAATATTATTAAACAAATAATTAATTTCTAATAGGTTGGCATTATTTACTTTCAGATAAATTTTGCGATGAAGAACCTGCTGTCATTTACATACACTCAAACCGTAGATGAGCTAAAACTGATGTCTAAAAGTTTTGAATCTAAGGGTGTGTGAAGCTTTGAAACTTCGACTTTGCTTCAGAACAAATATCAGATTTTGTTTGAAAAAAATGTCCGGCATTGACAAATTATTAAGAAGCATCAACATNAGCAATCAAATTTAAGTTACAATAGTAACTTAATATATCAGAATAAAACGAAATATTACAAACAAATGTGCATTAAAACATTTTCTAAGTAATTTTAGTGTATCAAGTTATATAAATAAACACAATAAAATATTTTTTCAATCATAAAACCGCTAACATAAAATTTTCAAATTTCAATTCAGCTTTGAGAATATTTCATTTATTTGAATTGGGTTTGCTTCAACAAAAAAAGTGTACTCTTCAACCACTATTTTAATCGCTTTGAAAATCCTATAATACTACTGTTATAAAATACCGTAGTGATCGAAAATAAGTCGCCCCTTATAGGGCGCAGCCTAAAATTATGATCACTTTGAAATGGAAAAATTATTTATTTTTGAAAATGAATCTCTTAGCCATTTAATGTTCATGTTGTTATTTACACATTTTGTTACTAAGATTTTGCATTATTGTTGTTATAACTAAGTCTTAATCATTTACCGAGCGGTACTTCAGAGCAATTTCATTCTTACCTCAAAAGTGAGGTAAGTAGGCTATTGAAAGGTTATGCTTTTCCCTCAACCCTAGATACAAAAATCGTGTCCATTGTTTTTTCATAATAATATGTAAAATCAAGTTGAAATTTAATAGTAGTATTTTTTATAGCAAAACAGTAAATATTGAAAAGTATTTATTTAAGTAAACATTGTTTTTTTATAATAATATGTAAAATCATGTTGAAATTTAATAGTAATATTTTTTATAGCAAAACAGTAAATATTGAAAGTATTTATTTAAGTAAACAACAGACTGCAACAAAAAGTCTATAGTAGATGCAGCTATTTTTGCCTTTTGATTATTTAATTCTGTCATTCATTTTGGCTTGGAGTTATATTTTTTATTAGAGTAAAGGCCCTTATATTTTTTAATGACGTTTTTGAAGCAATAAAGAGGGCCTTCTGTTATGAGGATCAGAACTATTTCAATGTATATCAATATAACTACACCCAGTCCTAAAAGGTACAACATTTGTTATGTATTATTTAAGGGTCCAATTATAGGCTGCATTAAGCTTTTATAAAGAATGTTTTTTGGGGAAAAAATGCGGCCTATATATGGTAACACCTTTGAAAAATTTTAGGAATTTAATTTGTAACTTAAACAAATAAGTTAAACTCACGGAAGTTTAATATCAGCCTCTTCATCCTGTAGCTCTCTTGTTTTAGTTTTCTTCCCTTTTCCTTTTTTTTGCTTCTTAGATGGCATCCCATCAGCATTACACATTGCACGCAGATCCTGCAAAAATAATGATGGTTGAAGTACTGTATTTATCTGAATCAAAGACAGTTTCTTTCCCAAATCTGTAACTTCAAAATCTAGGAGTCATCTTAAAATCGCAGACTAAGGAATGGGTTAGTCCTACATCAAAAGGTAACATTTTTCATATTTAATATTAATACAATAGTGCAGGACTGCCGTTTTTAGAGATTTTATCCATTTTCGTGGATTTTAAAGGTATAACACATATCACAGAATATTTGGTTATTTTCGCGGATTTTTTGCTATTTTTTGGGTTATCGTTAAAAATAACTACCTTTTGTGACCCGATACAATACTCGATAACCATAGTATCAAGTAGTATCACAATAATCGATACTATACTTTAGTGACATGGTTAACTTCTCAACTGGGTTGGGGCAAGTGATGGCCATAATCAAGTTGAATTTTATTTCGTTGTGCTGTTTTTGATTACTTTCCAATTACTTCATTACAATGTTAAAAATTCAGCCATTCACCATAATCAAAATAGTTTTAAAAACAAATGATGAATTATCAAATTCGAATCGATTTTAAACAAACAATCGATAATACGTAGAGTTTACTAGACAATTTTAGTGATGTCAAACTTGAATTTTAATTCGTGAAACTCCACCAAATATCTAACTTTTGAATAATATCAAGTAATTATTATTTTTGATTAAATGTTCCTATATCATCGGTTTTGAAAGAATAAAGTTACTTGTTTAATTATCACATTTTTTTTCTGCTTGGCTGTCATGGCTGCTGACTTTCACGGCAATTCATAGCAGACGTGTTTATCGGTTAGATTTTTTGTAACATGTGTAATGTGTTCATCTTTTCTTTATAAAAGCAACAGTTTGTTGTATATTTGTCCTTTGATTTCTTCCTATATCTCTCCACTTTATATTTTATTTTCTGTATAGCATTGTGAGAGTAAAAGTGTCACATTTTAGAAGCTAGCGTGTTAATAGTCGTGTCCAATGTTCGTATTTAGGGCGAGTAGGGTATGTATGAAACTTGGATTTTCACCGATTATCATTTGTCATAATAAAAATTAACTTCTCATTGTTTTTATGAAACTTTTTCTGAGTTAACCTTCTTGTGCAAAAGTAATATTTGCGACAAAAAAGAAATTCCTTAGCAATTTTGAAACCCTAATTATATTTTAATTCAACATTGGTGTTTTGTTTTGTATATAAAAAACCATTTGTTAACATTACAAAATAAGTTTTACTAAAATTATTATTTTCTTAATTCATATATATACATTACAAAATAAGTCTTACTATAATTATTATTTTCTTAATTCATGTATATATATATATATATATATATATGAATTAAGAAAATAATAATCATAGTAAGACTTATTTTGTAATGTTAATAAATGGTTTTATATATATATATATATTTTTTTTCTTAATTCAATATTCATTTTTCATTAGAAGAGACACATTAAAAACACTTAAAGAAAGATAGGCTATTGAACTCTTTGAAAGGTAAAATATTAATGGTGAGTTTAACCCTTTGAGTGCCAACGTCGCTCAGAGCGATGCACGAAATATCTGCTAAAATTGCCAGCGTCGCTCACAGCGATCCCACGTTTTTGAGCTCTTAGTTCAGNATTCGAACCTCGATCTCCCCGTCCTCGGCGGTCGAGCTCAACACGACTAGCGCATTAGTCAACTACGCCACCGAGGCGGGGTGAGTTTAAACTTCACCGTTTTCCCCCCAAATGGATTTTCTCATCTTATTCTTTTCTCTCTTTATTTTTCTTCCTCAATTTTAGTGAAACAAATAATTGATGGTATGAATAATAAAGAAGAGTGTTTGCTGTATTTGAGATGAATTAAAGATACAACTGTTCCTTTCCCTGAACAAATATTCTGCGGGGAAGGAAAAATATTATTCATATGAAAATACACTTATTACTTTTAGCAAAAAACTACTACACTTCTTCAGAGTAGCTGGTCATTTTTATTCTCACTACCTATTGAAATGATGATATGACATATGACCAACCTGATAATATTCAATGGCTTGCTTTAGTCCGAGAATATCATTAGTCTCATCTTCCCATGTGGCCTGGTCATATGACAGATCCCTCCACTTTACAAGGAACAACGTGCGCCCATCTCGCATCGTGCGATGATTGATGATGCGATGCACAATCATCCACTCCGGTTTGATGCCGTACCTAAATAAGATCAATTGTTCTTAAAATAAAAGATAAAGCATATTTACATAAAAGTGATTCCCGGCTTTTCCAGGTTTTCCCTGCTTGTAGCTACCACAATTCCATTATACTTATTCTATGGCATTAGGAACTAGAAAGTTAATTGCCACACTTACAAATGTATGCCCCTATCGTGATCTCGTTATATCCAACTGTGGATCCTTATGATCGCCGAAAAACAAGTGCAGAACAAAAACGTGGCCACGTGATGTAACTCTAATCCAATCACAAGATTTTCACCTCATCGGTGCATGCTGTTCTACTGAAGTTCAACTTATCTATACTTTGTCCGCTCTGAGTGAGAGTGGCACAGAAGAACCAAACAAATCTCAGAACCAACCATTTCAAATCTGTGCTCATATGCATTTGAGAGCGCATGTGCTGTATTGCTAACAGCAAGCTGACAGCTTCATTGGCCGTTGCGAGATTTGAAATAACCTGTTAAGGTAAAGTGTGTGCATCGATGTATTGGATTGTGCCACGACACAGCATTATAATTTGAAAACATCCTTCAGGAAAATGAGCTAAAATATAGGTAAATCTACTAGAAAATAAAATATGATGATAATCAGCTATTTTAAGTTAGCGTTGCAATGCATCATGGGTCAACATACAGTGTGTGAATTGCTGCGCTACTAAGCAGATTCTGCTTTCTATTTTTGGCAAACATGTGAATCAAGCTTTAGTCTTTGTGCACAGACCTATAAAACCTCTCCTCCAAATCTGTGTCATCAGCATTCATCTCCCTGATCCTCTTCATTCTGTAATCCAATTCGTCTAGGGGCTCATCCAATTTTGGCGGCTCATCCATGTCGTACTTACGCATATAGTTTCGGATCATCAACGGATGGAACACATCCATCTAAATTAAAAAGATAACATTAAAATTAGCCATTGTCTAGTAACAGACTGATCATATGAAGATTTCTATTTTTAAAAATATTAACATTTACATGATAGTCTAACTATGTAAGCGTATAACCCGAACGGGTAGTAAGACGCGGTGCTAAATATTATTATTATCTAACTATGTAGATAAATAATAAAAGCAATAAAGTTACCAATTATATGCTGAAATTTATTGGTTTCGATCTCGAGTTTGAATTGTTTTAGTTGAAAATATGACCCAACCACTCCAAATACTTTGGTGTGTGTGGTCAACGTTTATTGATTTTTATTAATGAATCAAATCCCCTATTTACCAAATCTCAAATTTTTAATTGACTTATTACACACCCGTATTATTTTGTGTAGAGCCCAAGGCACCACAAAGCCTTATCTTATGTTGTTTCTAAAACAACATATAGTTAAAAAAACAAACCTGTAGCTCTGAAACCCATGAACAGTGCCAGTAAGACTTCTCATGCCACTTGACTAAGAACTCCCTCTGCCTTGGAGGCTGCCGGGGTGGTTTCTTGCTAGTGGAGGGTTCCTCAGACGGTTTGTCGTCCTCTGGGCGGGCCCTGGTCTCCAACCACCTCCATGTAAGGATCCTTTGAACTTTACCTGCCAATGGCTTGGCCTGAAATAAAAATTGATAATAAGTGACTTATTTATTGAAACATCTAATGAAAAGAGGTGTGTGTGTGTTAACTAGTGTTTGAAGAATTACAACTAAATAACAGGTCCTTACAGAGCAACGAGGGCACTTCCAGTCTCCGTCCGGAATGTCTGTGAGAGGGGGACTTAGACAGAAAGTGTGGTAAGCCGATGGACATTGGTCACAGCACAGAAGCTCTCCACCATCTTTGCATACTCTGTAACAGATTCCACCAACATTTGTTTGATTTTGTAGTAAAAGTTGTATATATGTATATTAAAAAAATAAGGATGGGTCAAAACCTCTAAGCTTTAAGAAGGCTCGATATTTTTTTTCCTTTAAATTTTGATTTGAAATATGTTTTAGAGCTCTTATGTTTAGGGGTGGTTTAAAGCAACATAATTACAGAGCAAACCTAACAACCAGACCTTAAACAATTAATTCACCACTAAACTAGATACATGAACATTTAGTTACTATTTATATAACAACTTAAGAAATATATTAAAGGTATAATATAAGAAAACCTCTCCAAGCATACCGCAACATGTTTTCTAAGATAGGGATTTAAGATTTGTGGGTAAAATCAAGATTCAGATTCATAAAACAGAGGATTCGACTCATCTCTAAATAATAATAGATATTCAATCAACATCAAGATAAGATAATATCACTCGTACATTTAATTCTTTGATCAATATTTTGAGCTTCATCCCATAAATATCATAACTAATCAATGGTTTTGCATACGACTTACTTCCACCAAGTTACAGAGGAGAAGTATGAGTTCCCAATGAAATGAAAATACTAACCTGCAGAATTCTTGATGTTCATCATCCTCCTGCTCCGGAACACCTTCCCCCTCACAGTGGGGGCAAGACCACTTCCCCTCTGGAGTATCTTCCAGTTCGGGGTCCAAGCACACCAGATGATAAGCTCGAGGGCAAGTATCGCACAGGATGATTTCCCCACCTTGCTGGCACACTTCACAATAATCCTGGTGGTCAGTCTGTAAGAAACACATTTATTTTGTTAATGGCAAACAAAAATTACTATGGGTGTGCGTGTTGGCATTTTTCACATTGAGTTTGAATGTGAACAGATCTGTGTTCTTTGAGTTGGATTAATATAAAGAAATGTTTTTAATGCAAATGTTTCAAGCAAAATCTCTGGCCACATTATCCAAGGCGTCACTCGTAAAGGAATGGACCGTTGATGAGGGGAAGATTACACTTCGAGTATTGGTCAGGTGTAGTAAGAGAGGTTTTCCCTAAATGGTTTTCCACTCTCCCCAAAACTAATGTGGGTATAGTTCATCTAAAATTCAAGTTTCTTAATCTACAACAAATTAGTGTACTAATTAGTACATGTGTGTGCAATCTGAATCGGTAGTAAGAGACAGTGCTAAAAGAAACAAAATTATTTTTTAAACATAACTGTAAAAGCAATATATTTTAAAAACAGACAAAAGCAAACATTGTAATACTGTCATTGGATTAAATACCAAATAAATTATAGGGTAAAAATTTAATTATTTGTGAGCAAAGTATAAAGATAAAACTGTAACTACATTCTTCACCTCATATCCTTCTTCACCTTCTCCGCCAGGGAACTTGCTGGTGGTTTTGGTCTTCTTTTTCTTTTTGCTCTTGTTTCCAATCTTGGTTTTGGCTTTGCGCCTTGGAAGGGCGGCTGCAGCGGCCGCAGCAGCTGCGGCGGCAGATGCGGGCGACGCCTGACTGATAGACGTGAGGGGCGTGTCAGCGCTACCAGACTCTGCCCCATCGTCCCCACCTTCGTCTCCACTCTTGTTGGCCTCCTCTGCCTCGGCCAGCATCTGTTCAAACTCGGCGTCAGAGTCTCGCTCAGAGTTGCCGCTAGGTTCCCCCTCCTCCTCCTCCTGCAGGTAACATGTGGGGTTATCTGTCTGCAACACAAGGGGGAGGGGTGGGGAGGGAAGGCAAGCAGCATTCACAGGACACCACCACTTTAGTTCACCAGCACCAGCCAACACAGCTACAACTAATACAACAAACAAAAAATGAGTCTAGCAGGCCAGTAATTTTAGAAAATAGAATGAGAATGAATTTAAATCCAGTGTGTAAATAGATAAAATATTTTAATGACATTAATACTTTCCCTTAAAAACATATAATTTGACTCAATAAGTACACCGTATCTGGAATATTGATTACTGTGCTTCAATGATTTTTGATTTACAAATATAGATATGTGATTCAAGTGCAGGTTTATTTAGACCAGTGATTTTCAACCTTTTTCAACTAAAGGCAGGCAGAATGAACAAGGCAGTAAAACTGTCAAGGCACACTATCAGTTTTTTAAGGAGAGATTTTATTGTTAAAAATCTCGTATTAAGATTGTGTTTAAGGTTAAATGGCTAAAACTCTAATAATAACTGTGTAGTTTTAAAAAATAGTGTTGATCGTGGATTTAAAAAGGATTTATTTTTGCTCCTAATTTTTTTTTTATCTTCCCTCAAACCCCCGAGGTCTACCTTCTGACCCTTCGTGACACACCAATGTGCCACAGTACACTATTTGAAAAACACTGCTTTAGACATTAAAATTTATTCTTTTTTATACACACAATTGGAGGATGAGTACCTTTTTTAATTGAACTTGAATAAATACATTATTTTTAAAATCGTTAAAATTTTTCAAAAGACTTGACTGTTGTGTTTTAGTGAAAGATTCTTGGACCACACAAAAATACTTTTACTTGATATTAAAAAAATATTCTTCATGCATGTTTGTGAACCATCTTATACGGTGGTCATAAGTTTAGTATTATAGATGTGCAAAAAAACCAAGATTTTATAGTGAGCTAGAGGTTAAAGTACTCCCAGATATATTATTCAAAAGTAGTTCTTAGATAGTCATAATCAGAGCCCTGCGTTTGTGGAGATCGTGATAATTCACGAATGTTAGATATGGCATTTTTTCTATCAGATGTTCACATTTCATGTTACCCTGATTGCAAATATATGCTCAGAATTGTCGCGATAATTCGCGAAATCGGTGTTTTAGCGCGATATTCGCGATTTTAAACGATGTCCGCAATAATCGCGATCTAGTCGCGATTTTCGGCATTCGGCATGTTGCAGTTTGGTGATGTTGAGTAGTTATTTTGTATTTTTCTAGCCTAAATTGAGATTTAAAAATATAGTCACAATTTTTGTGAAGTAACAAGATGATTTTTGGTTAATATTTTGTCTTTGTGACTTGTACATACTTTTCTCGGACCAGCTGCCGCTAAATCTTACTTTTTTAATAAGTTGACAGCACATTTTTTTTGCGGACTAGTGTTTTTTACCATTTTGTCCAAACAAAATGTAATTTTTGGTTTTCACTTCAATATGTTTAGTTTACCTGTTTCAAACATTGTCCTGGAAGTCTAGTTTTAACCCAACAAAGTCACCTTAATCACGAAAGTTTGGTAAAAACCACTTTTTTAACGCTTTTGTCTTAATTCGATAATTTCGTCGCAAAAATAGTATTTTTGTAATTCACCGCTTTTGGGAAACTTAAAAACGAAATTGGGCTTTTTTATTCACCATAAAAGCAGGGCTCTGATTCGGAATAAGTAATAACTTAAAACATTTTTATTTAACATTTAATAGTAAGAAAATTAGCCTTATTAAGCTTTATGAATTATTTTACAAAACATCCCAGTGCTTAGAATATTTCAAAATAAATATTGTGATATGAAATTAAATACTGTATTATGATTAATACAAAATAAGTTTAGTTTTGAGTATGTTATTAAAATGTAAAAAGCAAAGTTATACTAGCTCAATAAATAATAATTATTAAAATGGTGGCCTATAACTCGCTTCAGTGACCGAATGGTCTAAGGCACTACTCTAGCAATAGACTAGAGTGCAGAAGACAATTGTGGTTTGGTCGGGTGTGCTGAAGGTGGTTTTTCCTAAATGGTTTTCTACTCTCCCTCCACACAAATGCAGGTACACTTCCTCTAAATTTAACCTTCCTAATCCCTAACCCATTAGTGTAGCTAATACATAAGCATATAACCCGAACAAGTAGTAGGATGCGGTGCTAAAAAATATCAAAAAATACAATAAACCTACGTAAATCCTTGGACAATGGTCTTCACTCCAAATAACTTCTAGATGCATCAACTTTTCAAAAATGTCTGGGTTTCCAAATATCTTGTAGATGAATATAAAGTCAACAGTTCAAATTGTTTTAGTTTAACGCGAAGGTGAGAAGGAAATTGTCACACACAAACGCCAAGCTGGGATGCAGTTATGAAGTAAAGAAATATGCTGTTTTTAGGAACGACCATAACTCTCATTCTTTTTNACCTTTTGATCAACTTTAATCATCATTGAAGGATTATAATTTATTTTAATAAGAAAGCAAAAATAAAAATACAAACAGATAAAAAAAACAACTAAAAACATGCTTAACCATTAAACATGCATTGAAAATAGTGACCTCAATATGTATGTATTATTTTCTTTTATATCAATTATCTATCTTTGCGTAGAAAACAAGAAATATATTTGATTCTTGCGATGTATCGATTTCTGAGAATACATTCTATTTAAAACATGAACATATTTTCGACTCTTGCAATATGTTCATTCCCATTTTATTATGTAGGACTATGTTTGAATATTTTTACAATTACTTCAATAACATATTTTTTTCAAATAATAAGCTCTAGTTAGTATCCATTTAAAAACAAATTATGATTAGCAAGTCGTTATTTGATTCTTAAAACTCGATAGCACTTACTAAGTGATCAGACTACCTAAATCGATTTCACACAAACAATCGATATACAATACGTAGGCCGGTAGGCATAAATAAACATTTTTACCGGTAGGCATAAATAAACATTTTTATCGGTGTCTAACTGTTGACAGTATTTATTTTTCATGAAACCCAACAAAATATCTAACTTAAGGATTGAATGAAATAAATTGGGGTTATTTGCATAGTTGTAGATAATTAAAACCAGTCGGGTACTAAGAACTAACAGTCATGTTTATTTAATCATCACTCTAGTGAGTAAACATATACGGCATGGTGGCTGACTTTGTATCGTGTGTAATGTGTTCTTATTTCTGTTAAAAAAAAAGTCATAATTTGTTTTATTTAGAGTTTATTTGTAATTCTAGTTTTTATTTTCAGTTTTTGAAGAGTTTTAATGTTCTCATTAAAATATTTCAAGATTGTTTGTGAGGTGAAAATTTCAGAAGTGTGCATGCGCTACAACGGTTGAGTCCAAGTTTCCCATAGAGGTGGGAGGGTAGGGCATTAGGCACGTTAGATTTTCTACACCAAACAATTTTATATATATATTTAAAGAGATTTTATTCGCGCTTATCTCTTTTGTCCGACAAAATAATGATTACGGAATAAGTTGTGCTTTTCAAGTAGGCCTAATTTTTTAATTCAAAATAATTATGCTTTGTTTATGAGGTGAAAGATTCGACCATTGAATCCAGTAAAACACTGAATCCTCAAATACTTGTCAGGATTCGAGGATTCGAAGATTCGAGTGGCCCATTTCTACCCAAAACCCAACTTTTTATTTAACTAAATTGAATAACTTTATTTACCACAAATCTTTATTTATGATTTTGTTCACATTGATTGATAAATTAACGGTCTGGGGTATAGTAGTTAGGTTTATGTTATGTAATTATGTCGAGCTGAGCCTCTAGTAAGCTGTTTTATAGCTCTTGCATTTTCTTATGGATTCAAGGGACCCATCACTATTTAAAACGTTATTTTATGAACAGGGTTTCGAAGAATATAAAGTAGCATTATTAATCCAGCTTCTCATCTTCTCATATACAAGATTCAAATGCACTCTCTTCTAGTAATGGTCGGTAAAACTACCCATAACCTTGAAACATCCTTTTTATTTTTACCTAATATTGGAATAAGAACCTGGATATCAGAGTAGAAAAAGCAATGGACTCATACGTGTTAGGTCCAGCATTCTGTTCTTTGTTCAAGACTTTTTTTTAATGTTTTCTTAGTAGAGATTATTTTATTTTTTAGATAATAGTACCCGAAAGCACACAGCCAAAACTCAATCAAAGGAAAGTTACTAAAATAAGTTAAATTAATTCCTGTACCTTAAGATATTTCACAAAACCAAAAAAGCAATGCAATAAATAAAATAAAGTATGAAATAAGAAATAGAAAACCCAGTGAAGATGATAAAATAAGTGCCATAACCTTATACCAAGAGTTCACATGCTAATAAAACATAATTATTATAATTTTGAATTACATATTCCAACAAATCTATAATGCAGTAAATAAAGATCACAATCAATCACAATAGAAAAAAAAAAGCAGTATTTTAAGCGATTTTATTTTTAATAATATGAACCTTTATTAAACACATTTAAAGATGTCATATTATTCCTAATAATTCAAAATGTTATATTCGGAAGAATATACAAGAACGGTGTACATGTACCTAATAAAGCGAAAAGAATTTTAATAGTTAAACTTAATTTGAATCAAATTCATAAAATTAAATTCAAACAACCCAAATAAATTCCAGATTCAGATTAAATTATATATAATTCAAAATTTAAATCTAAAGTCAAACTTTTTAATACTTCAACTTGAATTTGTTATTTAAATATAATAAACAATTTTAATATAACATTTTATGTAAGTCATATAGCCAATATTTGTGTTTTAGTTTAATGGATGAGGGTTTAAACAGTTATTATGGCCTAGTTATTTTTTATTTAATAATTAATTATTACATACGTATTCAATTTGGATTCAAATCAAATGTTTCCTGAAACATGATATTCAATTTGAAATTGAAAATCTTAGATTTGCACAGACTTACTTCATATATGCTTCATTTCCAACAATTTTATCATGTTCACTATAGTATATATTAAGACACCTTATTTCATGCACATAGATTAGATTATGAAATTTTTATTAATCATTTGTATATTTATAAGGAAAACCTCTTTTCACCATGAGGTAATTGTATTATATTTGGAAGAAAGTCAGGAAAGGTGGTTAGAAAAATATAAAAGGAACAAACACAATATGGCTTATGAAATGAAAAGAAGAACACAGTTCACACTTTACATTGCTGTCATTGAACAAAGATGTAATGGCTGCCTCTTGCAGAAAATCCATCGGTACTGCCCAGAACTCTCATCAGGGGGGATTGTGAAATGTGTAATGCAACTTCTTAAAAGAGGAAACCAATCCATTTCCATTGTTTTTCCTTTATGTTATCCCTTTTATATGTTTCTTTCTATCTAAGTATCCTCCATCATTCTTTTACAAATTTCCTTTTTCTCCCTTTTGTATTTTTTTGTTTCCTCTTTTAAGAAGTTGCGTTGCACATTTCACACTCCCCCCTGATGAGTTCTGATAGAATGTAACCTAGGTCAGGAGAATGGGTGTTAACGATGGATTTTCTTCAAGATGCAGCCATTACATCTTTGTTCAATGGCAGCAATTTAAAATGTGAACTATGTTGTTCTTTTCATTGTAAAAGCCATATTGGTTTTGTTCCTTTTAAATGTTTCCATCCACCATTGATGTACCTTTTCCCTAATATAATAAATATAATATAATATTATTAATCATTAAAATGTATAGCAATGAGGTGGCCCAATGGCTAAATTATTTTATAAAATTATTAATTTTTAGCTGTTTATCGTTTTATTTTAACATTTATAATTCTTTATTTAAAATATGGTTTGTTATTAAGTAATGTTTCCCAAACTATGGTACTCCCAGGGGTACAAGGAGGATTCTAGGGGGAATGTAACGCAAAATATTTTTGATAATAGTAAGTCTGATAAAATCAGACACCTTAGCTTATTTGGAAGCGTGTCTGTCTACTGAGCTAAGGTTACCGGATTTGATTTCCGGCATAGCCAAAAAATGTATCATTGGTCAAATGTGGGTTTACCCTTTCACAGTGATAAATTAATGGCCGGGGACTGGATGCTGTGCCTGTCCTAGTCTAAAGGCCTAGCAAGCCGGTAGTGAAAAATATATGTCTTGAATAAAAAAAATGACCCAAGCTACTGGCTGGAAACTGTAATGGATGTAAAAAGTTAAGCCTGATAAACAAATTAGCGGAAATTATGACACAATGCCATGGAATTTTATAAGTCTTTCTCTCCTTTGGTCACAGCTTTGTTTAGCTTATCACTAAGGGTTTATTAAAACTTGTCATGGCGGTTTATACTTAACAAGATAGTAGGTATTTGATTTCTTTTTTTATTATGAGGGGGAAAAAGTACATTAGGCCACGGTTCCAAAAGAGGTACACAACTGGCTAAAGTTTGGGAAACACTGTTTCAAAGTATTGTTTATAAATAAGTCATATCTTGTATTATTATGTCATTAGAAACATTATTACATAAGGTATTTAGAGTTCATACTCACCGAACTGCCTCTCTTGCGTTTGCCAAGCTTTATCTTCAAGGTAGGAACCTTGCTGGATTTCTTGCTGCTGCCTCCGGGCTTCTTCCTACTGCTACTGCGCTTCTTCTTCTTTTCTTCACGCTCTTCCTCCTCCTCGTCCAATTCGAGATCAGCATCCCCCTGTGTCACACACAGCCAACATCCATAACATTATGATATTCAAAGTTAGTACCAAAAGCAGCTTAATGGAACAATCTATTTCTTATTAGCAATAAATTCACAATAAAAGGAGGCATATAGGGTAAAATTAAACACAAAATTACCTGAATTCCTTAGAAAGAAAAAACAAAATTTAGCACTTCAAACACAGAAAAAAAAAAGTTATTACATGTCACATGTTTACACACATATAGTACTTACACATTTGCCACACCGTATAGCATTAAATTAATAGGCAATTGTTGGAAATAAATTATACTAGCCTTCACCCAGTTACCATTTATGACAGTGTATCTATTTTTAAGGAACACCCGTTTTTAATTTTTAAGGTTTATTTTGCTATGTATGAAAAAAGGTATAGGAAAGGGGGATTGAAACCTGTTAAAAGGAAATGCTCACTTATGTGCGTTTCTCTTAAAAATGGGTTTATTCCGAATTTTCAAAATACCTTAAAAAAAGTATAGGAAAGGGGGATTGAAACCTGTTAAAAGGAAATGCTCACTTATGTGCGTTTTTCTTAAAAATGGGTTTATTCCGAATTTTCAAAATACCTTCAAATCCTAAGTCTTGTAAAAATTATAGAGATGGGCCACTCAAATATTCGAATCCACCGAATCCTGACAAGTATTCGAGATTCGAGGCTTCGGTGTTTTTCTGGATTTGATGGTCGAATCTTTCACCTCATAAACAAAGCATAATATTTTGAATTCAAAAATTACTTAGTTAGGCCTACTTGAAAAGCACAACTTAATTGGTAATCTTTATTTTGTCGGACAAAAGAGATGAGTATGAATAAAATAATTATTTAGAAGAAAAAAAAGTAGGAAATAAACGGACAAAGTAGTGAATAAATGAACTTCAGCAGAACAGCTCGCGCCGATTACGTGGAAATCTTGTGATTGGCTTAGAGTGCGTCATGAACGTTTCTGTTCTGCGCTAGTTTTTCGGCGAACGTGTGAATCCACAGTAACTAGACCTAATTGTTTATTTCACATGTTTTTTTAGAAACTTAGCTCATTCTAACAAAACTTTTAAAAATAACTAAAAGACACTCAAATTTTGATTGATTTGATTTCTAAACAATAATATGAGTCCAGATTGTTTAACTTGGCTGGATTTTAACTTGTATTTTGCGAGGGGTGGTTGGGGTTGATTAAAATTGAAAGCATGATTGATATAAATCTTAATTTACTGTTTAGGTTTATATTCTGTATTGTATTTGTAAATCATTAAAATTTCTAACAATTTGCTAGGATTCGGATTCAAGATTCGAAAATAAATTGTAGATTCGGATTAGAGAAATAGTGGATTCGACCCATCTCTAAACAATTACAAACAGATGAAAGAGGAATAAAACAGAATATTAGAAAATGGAAATAGTAGCTAAACGTTAACAGGACTTGTTAAAATGCATTTAATATAACATTCTCCACCAATAAACAGTATTAAAGTTATAAAAACCGTTTAGATTAAAACTTTTTAAAAAAAATTTCCGATTCAATGTTTTATAGAATCATCAAATCTCGAATATCCTTAAGGATTCAAGAGGTCGAAAGTCCCACCTCTAGTTTCTGTGCCTCCTTCCTGTACCCTCTTACAATTTATGGCATTAATATGTAAGAAATAAAGTGCATTAAGCATTTGATAAACAAAGTCATTAAGGTGGGAATATGGGAGAAGTGATAAAAGGTTAATGTTTTTGCGGTTTTGGTATAGAAAATTTTTTGGCCAAAATAAATAAAATATCACTTCAATACAAATAGAGTTTAATTTTTTTACATGATTATATATCAACGTTGTTGAATATATGTCAAGTTTGTCCTGGAATTCAATGACGTTTTCTTTTAATTTAAAATTTAGTCATATAATGCCACTACGCTCATGAAAGATATTTAGCAACTGTTTATATCACCATGTGAAATTAAACGCAATATTTCTGTTGGAGCAATGTTTTATTTATTTTGGCAAAAAAAATTTTTTACTATAAAAACAGAAAGGAAAAAAACTCGCCCTTTCTTGGTCCCCTTAGTCCCCTGTACACTCTTATCACTGACAAATTGGAGTGTGCAAAGTTTTGGCTTGGCTCCAAAAAAATATCTAGTTTTGACTTTGTATCAAAAATAGTTGAGGCTTCAACAAATTACGAAGCTTTATCAATAAAAATAATTACAGCTATGATAGTCAATTTGTGTTCAATTATTGCTATTTATAAGTGTTTTATACATTACAAATTAAAGTTTGTATTAAACAATCTGAAGTAATAGTATTGCATGTTGTGATAATGATTTGATTTATCATATTAGAATTAAATATCACAAACAATCATGGAATTAAATTGTTCAGTGATTTTAGTTCATAGTTATATAGATAAGTAAAGTTGTAATATTTTTTTAAAGTATAAAACAACTAATCAAAAATATTTCAAGTATGATTTGGTATTAAGAATAGTTCACATATTCGATGTGAATGGAAAAATTATACTTGGCACACTCCTACCGACAAATAGATAAGCTAAGACCAATACCATCGACTAGGTGTCCACTGGTGTAATACCAGTGTTATTTTACTAAAACAAACTCTCACACCTTGGTAATAAAGTTTCCCGTCTTGTATGGAACAACTTATTTAATCACATACCTTGTCTTTGGACTGCCTGGAGCGGGAGGACTTGCGACTGTAGTTTTCTTCTGTAGCACTCTCGTTATCCACTTCCATGTTGGGGTTAATGTTGGTGAAGTCTCGCCATTTGGCTGCCACCAGCATCATTAGTTTTGACATGGGTACCTGTCAAACATTTACTTATGTAGAAAATTATATTAGTTTGGAAAAAAAATTATGTACATATAAATAAAATCATATAACTTTTGTATAAGATTAAAGAGTATTTAAATGGTGCACAAGGAAAAAGTTAGATCTCATTATGTAAGGTAATTTATTTTCTGGAACGTTAGAGAAAAAAAGAAAAATTACTAGGCCTATGAAAATCTTGAATGATCTTTCATGAGGGGGGAAATATAGTTCTATTTTAAACGTGTGACTATGAAAAGTCACTTTAATCAAGTAAAAAATAAAATACACGCAAATATATTTTAGTATTAAATAGAAAGTCTTAAGAAGAATAAAAATAAAAAACAATGAAATAGGGACTCATTATAATTGTTTATTTTCGGCACTAATCAACACAGTGGTTCTAATACATATTTAAAGTAGGCTTATAAATGTTAAGTGATAATATAAAGAATAAAAAACAACAAAAATCACTCAAGTAAATTGTCAAAAGAATGCATTTATTTGAATCAAAGTGCTTAATTTTTCAGTTCGCTTTTCCTTCCATACCAGGGAGTATCATATTCAAATATTTTTTAAATTTCTTGTGAAACTTCCTGGCTTTTCCTGGACACAACAAAACCGTTTATTTACTCGGTTCTCTGGCTGTGTGGCAGCCCTGTTGTAATGAACTTCATTAATGTCTTGATCAAAAAAATGTTAGTCACCTACCCGAGGGTTTTCCTTGCTCAATAGCGGACGCACATGCTGCTGGAACAATTTGTAAGTTGTAAGGTTTAGAAATTCTGCTTCTGTGTACTCTATCTCCACATCTGTCAGACCAAATGTCTCGCAAACTTCTGTCACTGTTGGCATGCCTACAAATAAATGAATTAAAAATAAATCAAAATATGTTACAAAAAATCAAGGGTCACCCTCTATTCATGAGACCAAAGTAAACTTACTGACTGAATAATTATACAGGGTGGCTACCAAATCTCGGGGGGAAAAAACCCACCAAAATCCCGAATTTTCTCTTGATAGGTGTAGGGAACTCAAGAAAGGGTAAAGTGTTTTTGCAGTTTTTGTATCCAAACATTTTTTTGGGCATAGTAAATCAAATATTGCTTCAGTACAAAGATAAAGAGTTTAATTTTCTTCACATGGTGATATCAACCATTCTTGAATGTCTGTCAAGGGTGTCCTGGAATTTAATGTCAACTTTTTCTCTTAGTTTAAAAAGTTTGTCATATTTATTTTATTTTGTACAAAAAATGGTTTTGGTATGAAGACTGCAAAAACACTGGCCTCTTCTTGCAGTCCCTACATCCTCCCCTTAAGAGAAAATCAAAATACATTGTTATAAAGAATTATTCTTGGAATAGACTCAAAAATAAGTGAACAAAATTAATTACTGACAATACTTAAATGACACAATAAAGTTGTTATAAATGTCCTAACATGCCCAGGTTTTGCACATTAATTAATCAAACTGGTAGAAACCCTGTTACATAGTTTCTAGTGATATTGTGTTTCAAATTCACAAAGATTGAAAATACTTCCACAACTTATATTAAAGTACTTTTAATATAAATCAAGTACACCCATTATAATATAAACTTTTTGTAATCAAATGGCAATACCTAGAAAATTATAAATTAAATTAACTTTACTTTATAAGACCACTAAGCATCTCCAAAGCAATGCAATTCTAGTACCTACACTCATCAAGAAAATCAAACATTTAATTGATTAAAGAAGATATCAAAATAAATGAATGGAATTAGAACAAACAAAAAAATTGAAAGATAAATTGGACATATAAGTCTGCTCTATGTGCAGGAATAAATTATAATGATAACAATGACGGCTCACCAGTGTTGGACTCCTGAAAAGGGGTAGGAGTGGCTACTCTCTTCTGGCTGCCTCTTGACTTGCGAGATTTTCGACTGCCACCATAGTCAGATTCATCCCCACCCACTCCGCCTTCCTCCTCAAAACCAAAGTCACTTTCCTGAAGAACACACAACAATCAAGCAATATGCATGCAAAAGTCTTCAGATTAATAGCTTTTAACAACATATATACTGTATCATAGTATAATACTTTGAAATGCTCTTTTATTCTATTAATATAGTTCAGTTTTCTTATGCATCACACAAAAACCTGTTCAGGATAGCCGCATATTTACATTAATGGGATAAGGATAAGAAAAGTAGAATTTAGAAGAAATGTACCTGCATTTATGTGGAAGGAGAGTGGAAATTTATGTAGGGAAAACTACTTTAAACACACTCGGCTAGGATTCAGGTAACAATCTCCCCATCATCCGAGATCTAGCCCTTTGCAAGAGTGACACCTCAGACTATCCCACCATCCAAGCCAGAGATGACCAACATAAGAATGGAATTGCTCAGGTCTTTGTACAATAAAGAAATTGTGAGCTTTATTTTAGTGGTTTCTATGGTGGATTGAAAATACTACTAGTATATAAGGTTTTAAAACTCTTATCATATTACTTGTGGATTAAGTGTCTCGGCAGTGAAAAATTCCCAACTTTATTATAAAATTTGTAAGGAAATGTGTGTGCAACCTACCTACATTTGAGAAGAAACGTTCCAAAGAATGATGATAGTAAAATCTAAGATGTGCTACCACGTCACAGTCAACCAGCTGCATGTAGTACTACGGCTTTGTGTATCCTAACCTACTCCAGATATCAACGCATTATTGTCGCATGAAATGAAAGCTCACTAAATCCCACTAAATTGTTGAGTTTGTGTACATAGTGTACATATGATTAAATAAATGTCTTCATCCTTCTTGATAAAATGTGTTTATTTAATCATTTAAAATAAATTTAATTAAAACTAAGTATTATAGTACTTCAGGGTAGTAGGGAATTGAATGTACAGTAATTATATATGCTGTTGACTGAACAAGAAGGCTAATCTCACACACACACACACACACACACGTTGGGGAATGAACTTTACCTTCAATATATTTTTATTATATATTTTACAGTTTTCATTTTTTAAGTGTCAAAAATAGTGGGGTGGTGGTGGAGGTATCCGGCATGCCAGAGGAGATGTGTCATCCAGCCCATTTACAATTTAATTTCAGCACCCCTGATCTAAGCAAATAGTATGCAGTTTAAAAAAAATACATTTAATAATGTTAAAAGTACAAAAATTAATACTCATGCTACTTGTTTATATTTATCATACAAATCAGGTATAATTTAAATATGTTTGCAGTTGGTTAACACACTGAATGTGATTATAAATCAGTAGCTAAGATCACACTTATATTTAACTTTGTGTTGGCTCTCAAGCCAGAGAGGTATGAACTTTTGTTTCCAATTAAGGTTTTTTCCCCCTTGGAATATTAGGTATTAAGAGTTATTAATGATTTGATATTAGGGGGCTGGGATGAGTAAAGTAATTAAAATGATGTGTATTAAAATTTCCCTGAAGAGTATGGAAATGAACCTTGTTGAGAAAATTCTTGGTCAGAGTTTCAGCTAATTGAGCAAACCCCAACTTTCTGGGTCAGAATCAACAATGCCATTGCAAAGCTAACTTTTTTGGTCTCTCCACTTAACATTCTACGCAAATTACACTTTTTGATTATAAAGTAGGCTTATCTCTAATTAATATTCCCCGAATATGAATGCTTTTTACAAGTCTAAATAATATTTTTGTGGCATTAATTACCTTTTTTTGTAGAACCTAGATATCAGCTAGATCCACCCTAAACTTAATTTTAGTGAGTTTCATAGTATAGAAAGGGGTTGTCTTGATGAGATAACAAGTTCTAAGGTTCTATTTAGTCTACCACCTCCCTAATGTAGGAGTTTATTGAACATTTAGATGAAGATATGATTGGTTAAAAGTCAAATCTATGAGGAAGCTCCCACACAATAATAACCTAATAATTAAGTATCTTCATGAATAATTAGGGACACCAAAATATTGTGAGAGGTGTTTTTACAAAATGTTATACTTAGTACCTTAAAATTAAAATGATTTATCAAAATATTTTTAAGGTCCATTTTTTAATTTAAAATTTATCGGTAAATTTTCTATCCATCTGCTTGCGCTATTTTTTGAAACCATTTTTAGATGAAGAAATCCCTTTTATTTACAAACAAATACCAAAATAGGTAAAATAGAACTAAATTGAATCTTTTGGAAAAATTGATTATTTAGCTTTTAATATGCGAATAACGAATAACGGTCAATTATGTTGATTTTGATGAGAATAAAAAATATCAAAGTTAATAGTGTTTTAAAATTTTTCTTAATATCACTATTACAACAAATCAGTTTCCAGTCCAATAAAAATATTTCCTTCCACCAAAAACCATTGGTAAAGAAGATGAGTGCCTATTTTATATGGCTATAATGAGTCAAATTGTGACCAAAGGACAATATTAAGAATTTAAAATTTATCGGTAAATTTTCTATTCATACCACTAAAACAACTTATGTTTGAGACAATTTTTTTAAAACAATTTTTAACTGAAAAATCCCCTATATTTACAAACTTTCAATAATAAAATCCAATACTTACTTCACCACTTTCTTTATCATTCTTTTTCTTCTTCTTTTTCTTTTTGCCCTTTTTATCTTCACTTCTAGCTTTCCTTTTCTTTCCTTTTTTCCTTTTGTTACGGGAATCTTCAGGTTCATAATCATCGTCTTCCTATATATGTAAGGAAAAAATATCAAGATATAGACATGGAAAAAAAAAAGCATGATAGACCCAGCAGTGGAAATTTTCTAAACACTGTCACGAGATAAGAATTAAAAAAATCTAGTCAAGATTTTTTTCAGTAAATTAAACAGGACTAAGTAGCCCTTTAGTAAGATAAGAACAGAAATACAAATGTACAGTGTATTTTGAAAGTAACTAGTTATAAATGTGCTACTCTTATAATCTTGTAACAAAATGAGTTACATTGACACTGATGAGAAAAAAGGTGTGGAAAACCAAACCCCTTATATATTCTGTAACAATCAAATAGCCAAAGCTATTATATTTGTTTTAGTATGGATTTAGCCGCATCTAGATACCATGTTCTGAAAATTGAAAAATGTAACCTAGACACAGGAATCGAGCCTGGGACCTTTGGCTTGGCATTGGTGTACTAAGCCAAAGGCCCAGGGTTTGATTCCCGTGTCCAAGTGTGAATTTTAAATTTTCAGAATACCCTTATATCTGGCCAAGATTCAAGACTAAATTTCATCCCCAGTTTATTGTAAACAGGGCAGCTTTGATTGAGTGGCCACTTGTGTGGGTGGCATTCTATATGAACTTAATAAAACAATAAATTTATTGATAAAAAATATTACCCCTCCAGGTGGTCCTTCTCCAGATTCTGGAGAATTTTCTTCTGTAGTTCCCGGTCGAGACGTGGTGCCATTATCCTCCAATATATCATCATCACCACCTTGCATAAGAATTACCATTTATTTATTATGGCAGGATTTTGGTAGGAAGGAAAGGAGATCCAATAGGAGAATGTGAAAGCTTCTTTAAGTTGAAAGGATGTTGAGAGGATGAGTGTGGATTGAGAGACAAAGCAAATATATGATGGTAGAGTTTGTGGATCAAAAGGAAGGGGTAGGCCATGTAAGATAACCATGCCTCAACTTTGGCTAAAGATGTGCCATAGAGAGGTGGAAAGTAGACAAGAAAATCACATTTTGAGCTTGAGAATTGAGATTAGTATGCTCAACAGGGCTATTGTGCTAAAAAAGATTCACGTAGAGTATTAACTGAAAAAAAAAAGTTAGCCTATATTGACTATTATAAATGAAAGTTGAGAATTTTTTTTAGTGAATGGCCTATGGTACCTAAAAATTTTCTTATCCAAGCAAATTCCCTGACCTTTCCTAGTTTTCCAGCCGCTGGATACTGTTCATGTTCATCTTGAGTCACAGGGAAAAGTTATTTAAGCAAATTTTGATGAACATAAAGGAAATTAGAAACCATGGATATATTAATTT
Source organism: Timema bartmani (assembly GCA_902151455.1). Taxonomy (NCBI): domain Eukaryota; kingdom Metazoa; phylum Arthropoda; class Insecta; order Phasmatodea; family Timematidae; genus Timema; species Timema bartmani. The sequence continues at coordinate 69,743 of CABFWB010000037.1, forward strand.
ATTTAAAGGTGCTGTGTAACATTAAATCATTTTCTCGCCTGGCCTGGGATGTGATTGTAAGCCCTTGCAATTTATGCATAGCCTTGCACGTAAGAAATCATTGCTCAATGTGATGCCAAATATAGGCTACATGAGAAAATAACCTATATCTGCACCACAAAGCTTCATTAATAGCCTAAATAAAAGTATATTATTGATTAACCTACTTTTTTTATTACATTAAACTTGACAATTTAATACCATAGGCCTACCATACCTAAGTGAATATAGTGGTTTGTACCATTTTATAAGGTATTATAGTGAGAAATGACTTATTCCAAGATCACAATCAATTTAACGTTCACTTAACTTTCATGTAACGTAAAAGTTTTCCTCTTATTTTTAAATGGGAGCCATTAAAATGCAGTTAACTTAACTTAAAGAGTTGTACAGGTAGAACTTTCACATTAAGTGAATGTTAAGTAAAGGTATCATGTGTTCTATCAGGCCAATCATGTTGCAAGTGACATCATCTGGGCTATTTAGTAGGTAGGCTTACTTCATTTGTTTATGTTATGCAGATTTTTTTTTTTTAAGCTTACATGTTTATTTTTTGCGTTTCGCAAACTCTAAAATGTTGTTGCCTCTTGTTACACTTTATTTTGTATATCCAGTAAGCTTCTATTGAAAGTACTTGTAACCCAATCAGCCCTAAATAATTTGGCTTTATTTTAGTGAACAATTTGTTTTCACACAGTCCAGAGACCTATTCATTGTCTGTGTTTTGCTAAAGCTGTTAAGTTACGTGAATCCTGATCACTCTCTTTATGTTAGTGAAGGTTAAGTCGATCATGATCCGGCATCAGGCAATTAGGTACAGTAAGCTGAAATGTTTGTTACCACGGTAGGTTCCTATACGCATTAGTTTGTGAAAATAAGCCTATCTTGTTGACCTTAAAATAAATGTTATTGCAAATGTAGTTTGCCACTGTCAACGCTAAATTGTGTCTGGGGATGCCCTTGAGACTAAGTAGCCTATTACAGAGCAATAGTAGCCATACACATAACCTCTCTTGAGATTAATATACTACATTTCGAGAATAAATTGTAAATATAAATAAAATATAAAAACCTTTAAATATATACATTTCAAATATGTATATTAAACTATTATAAGTTGGTATTAACAGCTATCAGGATTCAAGTTCAACTCAAAAAAAGTGTACTAATGACAGTTTCCAAAAACGTGACTTTATAAAGTAAATTAAGAAACTTGAATTTTTAAAAATATAAAAAAGTTTTTTTTTGTTAAAATTATTGTAGTTATCTCTTTGTTTGATGGCCTCCATTTTGTTAAGGGGTCAGGATAAGCCCGCGCGTCTGTCAGAAAAATAATCGTTCCCCCTCACCCTCCCATCAATAGTTTTATTATTTGGATATGTAGTTTGCAAAATTATCACCACCAGGCTAATATGTAACATTTTTATGTAAATTTAAAGACAATTGCTATTACTTAAATTAAAAGAAACCAATAAAATATTGCAAATGAAAACAATATGAACAAATAATTTTGTAGTCCCGCTCCAACGACCCGAGTGCCGACGGTGTGATCCCAAAACACAAAAGCATGACAAAACTTGCCTGCTAATGATTCATCTTCTACTTCATCTGAAGCCATAACGTTGTTTGTTTGAAGAAAAACTATAATTTGACAACTTCTGGAGAATGGGATTGAAAGTAATAAAAGTGTAGTAACATAAGATACACATTAGCCGCGAGACACAAAATGTTCAGACTGCCACCTTGAAGATACGAAGTATCGACTGTTCTGCGCATGCGCAAACATGCAAGATATCTATATGATCGAGCGGGGAATTCGCAAACGCGGGGAGAGAAGGGATTTCTAAAAATTAAAATTATACTTTCAAACCGTAATATAGAAGAATAAATAGGTAGATGCTGGATTTTAAACCATTTTAACTTTTTCTTTCTTTCTATATATTGTGATGTGACTTTTATTATTTTACTGATAATAATTAAATACATTATTTAAATTAAACCCTGTGTTCTTGAGCTCACCCCAATTTACGCACCATCCCTTCCCCCACAGGACTCTTTTTCCAGGGCTAGGTCAAATATTGATTGGTTTGGAAAGAAAATGGTTTGCCAGGGTTGAGTTGTTATATAAGTCGTCAGAACTGATTACCCACACTAATTGCATAGTCCATGCTTCCTAATTGTATTTGCCTTCAATAATGTACGTAATTAAAACACCAAATGTACACTGTAGAAGTTGGTTGATAAGCTGTTTAATATCACAGGTTTTATAAGAGTTGTTATTTTATTAATCAAATTTCCTTCAGCCGTAGTTAAATAGAAGTCGACATCAAAAAACTTACTTCTCCGTGTTAAAATATCAATGCTAACTTTTTGTTTTTAATATGTCAATAGCAACATTTCTGATAAATTTGCCCCTGGTCATGTAGGCATTCAAGAACAATATTGGGCCTATCGAAATAGAAAATTGTTTCTACAAGTAACTCTACCAAGTAAATTCTAGATTTGCTGAATTGTATTAATACTATGGAACTCTCCTATAATTAAAGACTTTAGTTTTATGTTATACTTTAAAATATTTAAACATACCTCATTCTTCTTTAATGAGCTTATAAGAATAAATAATTTTCATGTGTATTCATTATTATTATAATTATTGAAGATTTATAAACTCTACAACGTAAGGACTAGTTCAAACAGCTGTAAACATGATACAACTTAAAAATACGACGATTTTATAATGTTATTATGTACCAAAAGCTGAAAGTGCATTTTAACATAAATTAGTCCTCATGATGACCCCAGGCCACAAGAGCATCTTTAAAAATTGTTACATCTGAAATGATAATTTTATAGTCTCCAACAGGCATCGAATCAGAGTCTTATAAATTCGTAGCCTTCCTACCCAAATATTTATCGATACTTGACTCTGTGAATATCTGCTTTCAGATAAATTTTAATACTGAAGATAGCTGGACAAACTATTTAGAGAAGTGCATCAAATAAACCCTCTACATCCTGTTCACTTAGACTAATTCAGCACACATGTGTTATAAATAATAATTTTGAAATTATCTAACTCTGGTAGAAAGTTTTAATTTGTGTCGAATAGTATTTTACTTTCAGTGGACTTTGTTCTTATTTATGACAGGAATCGCAACTATGGTCACGCGGTCTATAGAGTCAGAATAACGATAGAGTCTACTCATACTGTATTGTCGGTAATGGGGAGGTCAAATTTTGAATCTCAGCCTGATGCACTTAGATGTTTTTTTTCTAAATGTGGTTTCTCATAATCTTTTTGTACAATTGTGGGTGCAATTCCTCTAACTACCCTTCGCCTCTTTACTTTTTGGATTATACTGGTAAATAACTTTTATGTTAAATGTTTTAGATGATACAAATGGATTATGGGACCTTTAGTTGTAACTTGTGGTCTGGTCTCCATGTGTGGGCACGCGGATTATATGTCGAACTCTTATAATAAGTACTAAAAAGGAAAATAACTTTGTTTTTCAATTTTATAACATAGCTTTTCATAGAATTCACGGGGATATCAAGGCTCGAATCCAGGAAGGGCTTACTGAAGGTGTATTTTTTTAAATTGTTTCCCACTTTCCCTCCACAAAAATGCCGTGGTACATTTACTTTAAACTTTACCTTTCTCATGCCTACCAGAGACTATCGTAATTAAAAATAAGTGTAACCCCGCTACAGTGGGCGCATGGTCTAAGACTCTACTCTCGCAATTTACTAGACTGCCAAAGACGGGAGATCGTGGTTCGATCTCGATCGTGTGTACTGAGGGTGGTTTTTCCTAAACAGTTTCCCACTTTATCTCCACACAAATACGGGTACACCACCTCTAAATTCAACCTTCCTCATCCTTGAACCATTAGAGTAATAGTACATAAGCGTATTACCCGTATGGGTAGTAAGACGTGGTACTAAAAAAACGCTTGACGGGAACTAATATGCGATAAAAAAAATAAATGCAGTAATAATAGAACCGTTTTGATAAAATGGTTGAAAATACGGTTACAAATTATGTGTAGTGCCTTTTTTGTGAGGTTTCATTTAGTAGAAACAACTTTGTTTTGAAAATATTAACAAATTGTTTCCCACTTTCCCTCCACAAAAATGCCGTGGTACATTTACTTTAAACTTTACCTTTCTCATGCCTACCAGAGACTATCGTAATTAAAAATAAGTGTAACCCCGCTACAGTGGGCGCATGGTCTAAGACTCTACTCTCGCAATTTACTAGACTGCCAAAGACGGGAGATCGTGGTTCGATCTCGATCGTGTGTACTGAGGGTGGTTTTTCCTAAACAGTTTCCCACTTTATCTCCACACAAATACGGGTACACCACCTCTAAATTCAACCTTCCTCATCCTTGAACCATTAGAGTAATAGTACATAAGCGTATTACCCGTATGGGTAGTAAGACGTGGTACTAAAAAAACGCTTGACGGGAACTAATATGCGATAAAAAAAATAAATGCAGTAATAATAGAACCGTTTTGATAAAATGGTTGAAAATACGGTTACAAATTATGTGTAGTGCCTTTTTTGTGAGGTTTCATTTAGTAGAAACAACTTTGTTTTGAAAATATTAACGTGTAATGAAACCAGTATTGGTGGTCACACGGTCGAAGGCATCAGGATCGCAATGGACTGGATTGTCGAAGATAGGAAGATCTAGGTTCGAATAATTGGTCAGGTGCACTGGGTGGGGTGAGAGGGGAAAGGCACTGGTGTGAGGTTTCCACGTGTGATTGAGTATTGTAGTTTTCCTACCCTCCCTCCACGCAGTTGAAACTTCCTCTTAATCAGTGGTATTCAACCTGGGGTACACGAAGATATTTTAGGGGGGTTCGTAAAATCTAATTATATACGACCCACTTCGGTGTCTGCATGGTCTAAGGCGTTACTCTCGTGGTAGATTAGACTGCCGATGACGGGGAGATCAAGGTTCGAATCTTGGTTGGGTGTACTAAGGGTGGTTTTTCTAAAAAAAATAATCCAATCTCCCTCCATGAAAATGTGGGTACACTTCATATGAATAAAACCTTCCTCATTCCTAAAATCACTAGCGTAATTAGTACATAAGCATATAACCCGAACGGTTAGTAAGGCACGCAGCTAAAAAAAGTAAACATATATATATATATTATTTCATTATAAACCGTGAATAATCAGGGACCGACTTCGGGCTAGCCATAAGAGACCTCGGCGTAAAAACATGCATCATGGAAAGCGCAATTTTTTCTCTCTTTCCCTCTTTCTCTTACGTGTCGATTATAGAATATATTTAGCTTGAATTTAGCCCCAATCATTTTGGGGGTAAACTGTTGAAGAGATAATTATATCTGTGGGTACGCGAACAAAAAAAAAGTTGAGAATACCACTAGTCTAAACAACCTTTATTGTCCTACATTTTGGGTTAAGCCATTAATAAATAGCCTTTGAGTTGAACGTAATAATTAATTTTTTTTTAACTTAAAGTGGGGGTGGAAGGGACGCGATTTAAGGGCTAAGTTTTTGCATCTTTCATAGCAAAACATCTTTTTGGCATAAATAAATCAAATATTGCTTCTACATAGAGCTTAATTTTCTACATATGGTGATATTAACATTTCTTGAATATCTGTCGTGAGCACAGCGGCGTTAAGTTAAATGAGAAACTTCTTAAGTAAAGAGAAAAATTTGTCATTAAATTCTAGGGAACCCCTGATATATATTAAAGAACTGCACCACGTGAATAAAATTAAACTACATGTTTCTACCGGAGCAACATATTTTTTTAATTTGAAAAAAATGTTATACAATTGCAAAAATACTGACCTTTATTCGCGTTCTCTACACTCCTACCTTAAACACTTTTCATATGATTATACGTAAATTTGTGTGATCTACAGTTGTCACTTTTCATATTTAATATCAACACCTATATAATAATAATAATAATAATAATAATAATAATAATAATAATACATAAAAATACAAATTATTACCAATATTGACAACAAAATAAAAACTTGAATTTTCTAAAAGTCTCTCTCTAACATAATCCTACTATAAATGGTTTTATCTGGCCTCAGTGGTTCGGGAGTCAAAGAACCGGTCTAAAACAGTGGTTTACAACCGTTTCTGGTGTGAGAATCGGTAATAAATTGGTGACCCTTGACCCTTATCCAATGTCTATAACTGTCCCGCAGATCAGGTTTTGTCAGTAAGGGATGCTAAAACACCTGAATCCACTCCCAAAGAGAGGAGGGGGAGGGGAAACAGGAACTTCCCTTTTTTTTCTTCAAATTATCCACGTTTGGTAAAGAGGAAAAAGTGAGAGGGGGTAAGGGTTGGTTCTGTTCTGTTTTGTCTTGTCTTCTAACTCGACGATGAGAATCACTAAAATTTTCTAAGTCTTTAACATCTTGGCAGGGAATTTAAAATAGGTGTGAGAAGGGAGGAGGATTATCTTGGAAAAGATAGCAAGTAGCAATGTCTCCTCCCATCCCAGCAACTCCGACCAGGTGAGGAAAGCCGCCGTTCGCTTTACCTGGGTGTGTCATTAGTTGGGATTATCTGACCATCTACCTTGGCTGGGCATATTATGTTCTACTAGTATGTGTTGTCTCTACAATCTGTACAGTCAAAACATAGAATATAATTAAATAGAAATTAGATAAAATCAAAGTATTGGTGTATGAAAAGGACAGATTTATACACGGTTAAAAACGATATAATTTTACCACTTTTTAAACTGATTTTACATTAAAAATTATCTTTCTTTAACACATTATAAATATTTCATCGTGTACACCTCATATGAATGTCTAGTTATACACAATTTTAGCCCCATACATTTAAGCTTAACAATGGTACGCAAAAAAAAGCATGAAATATCAGGTTTGACCACTTATAGCTCGTGAATTGCAATGATTTGAAATAATTGAATCATTCATTATTTAGGGCTACCGTATACACTCGTTAAAATTGTGCAAAAAATGTGTTATTGTTGAATGACCTTAAAAGATCCAAACTAAAATAAACTTAAGATATAGTAAGAAGAAACCAAGAAAATTACTTACAAATTTCCTTGGCGATTGTTTTTTAAAGCACCGCGTCTTAGTACCGGTTCAGTTTATACGCTTATATGTACTAATTACGCTAATTAGATAAGGTTGGGGAAGGTTGAATTTAGATTAAGTGTACCCGTATTTGCGTGGAGGAATAACCAGTTTGAAAAAGACACCACAACCCAACCAAGACTTTATCCTGAGCTACGCACGCCGTCATCGGCAGTCCAGTTTATTGCGAGAGTGACCGACCATGCGGTTTCTGAAGCGATTCTCGAAATATAAAAAAAAAACTAATACTGAAAAAAGTGTTTCCGAAATTGGGGTAAGTGACACACCACTGAGTTTTATCAATAACAAAAAGTTTTTATTTAATTGATGAATCCGATAAACAACTTAACGCAGATTTTGGCTTGATGTCATGGGCTTTCTTTACCTCTGTAACTGATTTGTTTAGCTTATCCCTAAATATTTGTTTGGATTTGGAACGACCTTTTATACTTTACAAAATAGCTATATATATATACATTAGGGCCCCCATATTCGCGGATGATACGTTACGTTAAACCGCGGATAGTAACGTATTATTATATAACTTGATATTAATGTAACGTACATAAATGCGGTAAGGTTTAATTGATAAATAATTATTCACAGTAAAACATTACCAACATTAAATAAAGTAATAATAACGTGTACTGTACATTACAGTGTACTTTATATTCTTCATTATTTTTGTTGCGACGATCACTGATGATGATAATGATGATTACGATGATATGATAGAACAATGCCCATAGTAGGCGCGTTTGTGCTGCTGATAGTACGGCCGGTTCTCGCTTGGCGTGTGGTTTGAGACTTATAAATTTTTTTTTTTAATTTAAAAAAATAAAATTGGACAGTGTTAGGCCACGGATAGCTGAAACTGCGGACACGGGGCCCTACTGTATATATATATATATATATATAGATAGCTATATATATATATCTATAGATAGCTATATATATATATATATCTATAGATATATATAATATATATATATCTATATATATATAATATATATATAATATATATATAATATATATATATATATATAATATATATATATAATATATATATAATATATATATAATATATATATATATCTATAGATAGCTATATATATAGATAGCTATATATATAATATATGTATAAATATATATATATTATATATATAGCTATCTATATATAATGAAGAGCTGGGAGAGGTCAGGCCTACGTTGGCTATATCACTGAAAGGGACATGCGACTGGCCGAAAGTTTGGGAAAACTGGATTAGAGCAATGAAGACATTAAGTAAATGCATAAAGTCGTGTAAAATACGTAGCCTAGATTTTAAGATGAAATCATAAAGATAGGTCAATACTGTCCTCAAAACTAACAATTGGAAGAGAAAAAAAAGTACAGTTACATCAACATCGATACATTATATTTCTACCACGACTTTTTTTGTTGTTTATTTGTGGGTGTGTCATTGATCTGTTCACTGGCGCAGCCAAAAGGGGGGGGGGGAGGTTCATGGTTGAACCCCCCCAGACCTTGCTACCCACCTACCTCTTTCTCATCCTTAAAGCTGTTGAAATCATACATGAGGAAATCTACAAATGAAGACAGACTTAATGGGCTTGCTCACATGTACAGTACATACATCCAGAGATGTCAGTTACGGACCCATGTGGAAAAATGCCAAATCTAGCCCAGAAGTGGAATTGGCCGGATTTTACCCAGATCTGTCTCAAATCTGGCCCAGATTTGGGTATATCTGGCCCAGATATGGACCAGTTCTGGCCAAATATGATTTTTCCACATGGGCAGGATGAAGTTCTCAATGAACTTTCTATGAAGCCAAGGAAAATTAACATAAGACTAAAGTAAATAATTACAAAATTGATTTTGTGAGTTAAGAGTTAGTGCAAGTTTCTTTTTTGAATTTTCAGATTTTATCCCATAAAATAATTTTATAAATCAAATTTTCAAAATAAAATTTATTGAAGCTTGCATGTTTGTATATTCTAGCAGTATGCATGGATAAAAATGTGTTCATAAAAACTTAATAGTCATAATAATTAGAGAATTATGACCAGTTTTATAGATTTTAAATTATTTAGGATATTATTGTATTTCTTTTGATGCATTTATATTTATTAGGTTGACGAGAAGGCAATAGATAAAACTGAAATAAAATTGATTATTTCTACTAAAGTTCATCTACCATCAGAGCGTATGTAAGTGACAGCTAGCAAAAGCTATCAGATCTACTCTTATGTATCCATTCGCCAAACCATATAATTTGCAAGACCAAATGTTGAGTTGTTGTTATTTTTGGCAGTCAAAACTTTCACAGCAAACAATTTGTTTTTAATCATCTTTTTTAAACTGTTTTTACATTATTGAAACACGATCTTTTAAAAAACCAGTTTGAATGTGTTTTTTTTGTGGAAGCGGCGCTTGTGGCTAACTTAAAAATGATTAATAATTGAGAGCTTTTAAAAGGCTATGTTCTCTCTCACAAATTAAGATGGCGAACTAAAGGAAATTAAGGTTGTTGATGACATAATACAAACAGTTATTGTGTTTACAAAATAAAAACGTGTTATTTTGAGACTTCTATTTTGTAGGGTCTATAGCTCTTTCTTTAAGTTATAAAAAACCTCTATTTATTTTATTTTTGTGAGTCAGTTATAAGAAAATACAAATGTGAATACAATTTTTTTAAATATATTTTTTATTTAGTTCACTGTAATACCTCTTATTTCCACAACCGTGAAACCAAACCATGAGAGTTTTATTAATATTTTATGTTATTTGAATTAGTTACTAAAAGCCAATTACGCAGTAATCCTTAATTAAATATTATTAGAAGAATTAATAACAATTTTTATTAATAAAATAATCTTACTAAGAAAATAACTACTTCCGAATAGGCTGTCATTAGCTACGTTCAGCCAATGTTTGCAATAAAGAACCTTCTTCAAGCTTTCACTTACCTATACTGAAGTTTAATTTTCTTCACACGGTGATAACAACAGTTCTTGAATATCTGTCACGAGCATAGCGGCATTAGATTAAATAAAGAGAAAAAGTTGTCATTAAATTCCAGGACACCCTTTACAGATATTCAAGAAATGCTGAGATCACCATGTGAGGAAAATTAAATTCTATGTTTTTACTGTAGCCATATTTGAATTATTTATTTGGTCAAAAAAGTTTTGATGAAAAAAACTGAAAAAAAAGTGATCTTTTATCGTGTCCCATAGATCCCCACCTTCACAGCTAATAGTCGAACACAAGGCTATTCAACAACAAGGCCACCCGGGGCATCTGGTTTGGATTGGCTGACGTGAAGGGCGAATGGTAAACTTCTTTATCATGTGAGTTGATTAAGTGTGCCTCTAAATGGAGGGCGAATGGTAAACTTCTTTATCATGTGAGTTGATTAAGTGTGCCTCTAAAACCATTGTGTCATTCTTCTCGGCTTAGTTTTGAGACACAGCATTTTAAGCGCTCGTGCTTACATTGCTTCGGTAATATGATTTATCAAATTCTAATAATTAATCATTTACAGCTTGTAAACCAAACGCCTTATTGCTATGCAGACAGCTCAGCAGGAGAGAAGGCATGGTTATTGTGGCTAAGATAACAGGCGCACTTCAGATAAGCTCTAGTGAAATTAAAAACACTGTATAATTAAGAAGGAATGCACAGCTATTATTATTATTATTATTATTATTATTATTATTATTATTATTATTATTATTACCTGTTTGTGATGTTAAATTTACTACTGATGTGTTTACTGTTGGCAACTCTTATAATTAGTTTGTAGAAAATAAAACGAGACCCTAGAAATTTAGTTAACCATTTTTAGTAAAAGCTAACAAACTTGGTTTCATAATTATACATTTTCCACCTTGCCGGAAATCGAGCCTGGTACCATTATACCTGCAACCGACTGAAAAGTGGTGGTAGGCAAAATGAAATTTTGAAATGAAATTAATATTGATAAAGTTGGAAAACGTACACAGTTGTTAAATTAACTTGTCAGAAAGTATGTGACGGAAAACCAATATACGAGTAGATGGAGGAACAAGAAAATTGATAAAAAGCCACTAAATTAAAACAATGCTTGGTTTTGTCAGTTGTATTTTTAATGTTTCGCTTATTATTATACTAGCTGTTACCCGTCGTGGCTTCGCCCGACGAAAAGTTTAAACATTAGTATTGTAAAATAAATGTAAAATAAAAGGTTGGGAATAGTCCTATATGTTATTCCAGGACATACTCTACCTACCTACCTACCTACAAAGTTTCATTCGAATCTGTTCAGTAGTTTTGACGTGATTGAGCAACAAACATCCAAACACACAAACTTTCGCATTTATAATATTAGTAAGATTTAGATCGAAATGGGTGGTGTATGAAAGGTTTGAAGCGTAAAACTCTTATTACATCTTGTCATTAGCGGTGAGATTAGATTTCACACCCAAGCCAGGTTCAATTAGGGCTATTTACCACCTGAAAAATAATGGTTAATTTTCTTAAAAATAACTCCCTATTGCCTCGTGGGATTTATTTGTTCATAGTAACGCAAATGGTAAATGTAATAACTATATTAATATTCAAATATGAGATACAAAAACTTAATTTTTTATTTGTACGTTTATTACAAAGTCTATTAACAACTTATCCTAAAGGGATATGGAATAGGATAATCCCTCGAAGTAGTGGGGAGAGAAACTTGGATAACACATTCGTAGAAACATAACCAAAGCACCCGACAGTGTTTCAAATTTGAGCACTAGAATCCCAAGTCAGGCTCTTATCTTCTCTTGTCAAGTACTTTTGGGAACAATAGTAAAATTAACAACTTAATTTAATGAGGAACTACACCGAAAAAAGGAAAATAAAATAAAAATAAAAGCAAACTAGTTAAGGAAAAAGTCAGTGATCTTGGATGAGCCTTGCCATCGCAGTCAGGTAGACTAAACGGTTTGGCGAGTCCTACTGGTTTTTATTCCAAAATAATTCCCTTTACAAAAATATATAAATACCTAAATGAGTTAAGATTTCTTCCGATCGCTAAAGGCAGTGAATGAACGAAGGAAGACGAAATTTCAGATAAAGAAGCGTACGTCGAAAAATTATTCAAGCATATCCATAAATATACAGCGTAGACAGGAGGGTCGCTAAACCTTTTTAGGGAGGATGAACGTAGATACGTAATAAAACAAGAAGTTGCTAGCAAATGAACGCGTAAATCTATACGAGCCTTCGAGGTTGCAAAACTAGTTCCATGTCTCACCGCCCACAAGCACTAGTATGTAAGACAAAGTAAAGATTTGTGTAGTTTAAAAAAAAAATCTTTAAGACAAAGGATGTTGTAGCCTTTACCCTCTCTCAACGTCACTTATTAGTGAGTGAGAAGGGGGAAAACAAGATATTATTATTTGAAATTTTCACTTATTAGCTAAATAGCTTTCAAAAAATAGGTTTACAAGGGAGGAAACCATCCACGATCCTGTCAGTGTTGCACTCAAAACCATCTATTTTATTCCTCTAATTGGAGTTGACAGATATAAAAATCTTTTCGGTTATTGTGTATTACAAGAATTAATTGCGTTACTGTCTGTGTAAGTGTTAATAGGAATGGTATAAGTATTAAACTTAAAAAGTAAATTAAACTTCATACCTCCAACCTTAAAGGTATAGGCAAGGCGTATACTATGCATGATATATTTCAAAGATTGTAATTTCATAAACTAGACAAGCCTTAGTTTTTGGCTTAGACGCAATGCGCACTGTTGGATTAACATTTGAGTCACTTGATAATCCCATATTTCTATCAGCAAGATTGGTTGAACACTAACAATGAATGTATTAAATAGCAAAGCTTTTTTATTTTTTAGTTACGGTTATAGCCGATTCTAGATATCATATTATTTGAATTGAAAAATTACACCTGAACATTGGAATCGAGCCCTGGACCTTTGTCCCGGGTTCGGTTCCAGTGTTCAGGTCATTTTTCAATTTACAGAATTTGAAAAAAGAAGTTAACCCCTTATCTCCGGTGGTATATTTCTATATTAAATTTTAAAAAGACAAGCATTTATAGACTGTTCAGTTATGGTCCTGTAATATTTTTGTGATAAAGACTAGTTTTAATAAAATGATATTTTATTAAAAACACAATAAGCCCATCACCAACCCTCTAGCAACTCTCGCATCCCCCATTACCGCAAAGCTGTCGCTCTAACGACGCCACTGAATGTAAGTCTTACTTCAATTACTCTGGGTGTTGCTTCCTTCGTCACTTCGTGACAAGGAGATGTTTCCTAGGGACAGAGAAAATATAAAGTGAGTGAAGTCAACGACCTCTTGAGTCATTTGATTTTAGTATGTTACGTATACACGAGCGATAAACTCCTTGTACAATAGTATTAACACACACGCACCTATAATTTATATATGTATATGCTATGTTATATGCATAATGTGTAAAATGTTTGGGTTATAAATTGATAATATACCACATTATATCATATATAGTATATGTAACATAGATTATATATAACATATATATAAAATATGTATTCAATATATACTATATATATACATATATATACAAATACTAATATATATTGTATGTATATAAATATATGCAAATACAAATATATATGATATATATAAATATATACAATATTAATATTATATACATCAATAATATTTAGTATGTATATAAATATAATATATATAAATTATCATGAATACTATATATCAATAATATAGAGTATATATAAATAGTATATAATATATAATATAAAAATAATATAAATATTATATATATAACTAGTATATATAAATGTTATATATAACTAGATATATAAATATTATATATAACTAGTATATATAAATAATATAAATATTATATACATATAGATAATAAATATATAAAATATATATTCCATAGAGTTCATCGTTTTTCGATGGTTTTAAATATATTCAAAATGTTCAACAGTAAATTAAACAAATTGACACTCTCAAACAATTATAATTACTATATACCAATAGGATAAACATTTCGTATAAACTTTAATTTTTATGAAATTTAGAAGACTATACACACACACTTAAAAACTGTAGCTATCTAAATAATTATAAATACTATATTAGTTAAAATAATGTTATTCTTCAAAATAGACCAAAACTATTTAAACATTATACTAAATTTTAGCTATCCTTTATTAACTAACCAGAGAGTAGTGTATATAAATTTAGCACATTTGGGTGATTTTAATATGTCTACAATAAAAAATTATTTATATCACTACATAATTTAAATCGCTGCGTTAAAAACCTTCTTCTAGCTAGCTTCTAGACTAGAGAAAGCCATTTAATTTTCTTACGTTTTCTTAACATTACTCTAATAGTCCCTCTCCCCTCCTAACCATAAAGTAGAAAATAATTAAACTAATAAATTAACAATGATGAAAATTGCAATAATTGGTCACGACAATCTAATTTCCTATACAACAATGATCATAATGGATATCATCAAACTAGACTCCCATTCTTGGTATTCTTTCTTTCGTGGGAAGTGGAATATAGAACGAGATGTTATGTCTTTCATAATTCTTTCGTCCAAATACAGAACATGCTTTTACAGATAATATGTTTGGTATAAAATCTTTGCGCTTAGTTTATGCCAGCAGAAGCACTGTAGACAACCTGTCCCAAGCAAATAGCAAAGTGTCACATACTATATTATTGTACCAAATTAGCTTCAGGCCCGGTGACCTTAGCACTGTTGTTTCCAGGAAATACTTAGGCTATAGTAATTAAATATTTTAGGACCACACGCAAAAAATGTACAATACACTCATTGAAGGTTCAATTCCACCTTACTCCTATGGTATTTTTTAAAACTCAATTTACTATTCTTGGGAAAAAAAAGTAAATACTTTTAACAAAGAGAGATTATTGTGTAATATTTATATTTAAAATAACTTGACACGTTCTTGCACCAAGCATTATGAGGCTATTAGTTCACAGTCTACTCACCTCAGAGTTAAATTTGTGTTCCACTAGCTCTAAAGGCAGATGACCTTTTATACTTTACTTATCTGTGACTGGTTTCTTCCATTATTTAAGTACAAAATGTCATCTAAAGTACTGAATTTTTCACAGTTAGTTCACTGGAGTGTGAAATATAAAAGGAACTTCATTAGAAGATCTATCAGAAAATATATATTAGGTAAATCGAATGCATATTATTGCCTAGTGTGCATTTTATACAGTATCATCTCATTGTTGTCGTACTCTTTATAATTGATTTATTTTCACTATGTATTTTGTATCTATGCATAGGTAGTTGTGTGTAAATAATATTATTATATTCATGCTTTTCAACTAGGGGTGAACTGGCAGGTTTTAAGCGACCCGATACTACAAATATGACGGCTCTTAACATATGTTCATAAATATCACTGAAGCTATGTTTCCATGCATGTTGAAGGCTTGGGGTGGAGTATTTATATTTTTATTAGTAGTCAATTTAATCTTGATGCAATTTCAGCTACATTATCAATTAATATGTCGCTATTAAGTTCACTTAAAATATCAACGTGTACAAAAATATAATTCATTGTTAGACAATAGTAGGGAGTCTATTTTTGAAGTATTTAAGATTGTAAAATGACCTTCCACTCGCTACTTGTGTACAAAGCTATCAATCAATAAATCACAATCACTAAACAAATGCCTATACCGCTATACGTTTGACTTGAGAAATTGTTTACAAACAACACTCAGAAATGTCGGTGTTCTTGGGGTAAGGTTCTCGCTTCAGGACCCGATGTTTGTGGGTCTAAGCCCAGCCAGGGTCGATGGATTTTTCTTGAGCAATAAAAATCCATAGTACAACTTCCTTCGGAGAGGAAACCAAGCCGTCGATCCCATGTCGATTGTGGCATTTAAAATAACCCTGGAAGGAAGATGAAAATATATTTCCTGGCTAAATTGGTAAGCCCTTTCAATCTCGCTCATAGAAATTCTTGTGTGCTGATAAAATCAGTTGGTGCACCTTAAATTTTAAAAAACAACGTAAAACCGCAAAAGGGACAGTTTTACATTTAATCTTAATGTCATAGTATTCCTCCACACATGATGTATTCTGGGTACCCACAAACATATTGTCTGGAACTTTTGATTAAAATTCAATAAAAACTATTATTATTTATGTGACTATCAAAATAGTGTTTGGTTTTCTGAATAAAACTAAGGCCTACTAAAGTGTAGTTTACTGGTAACTCTTTTCTAATTATTTTTTTCCCCAAACAATAATGGATTATACGAGAAAGTATTTGCGATTGTAGGATAACATTGATTAAATTTATACTAATTTCGGTCTTGTGGTAAGCGCCCCTGGCTACTGATCTAGAGGTCACGATTTCGATTCCAGCTGGTGTGACAGGTAATTTTCCTGAAAGGGGAATTGTTCTTACGGTCACCATGATCTGGTTATTTTGACTTAAATTTGGTGTTTAAGATTCCCACTGGCTCCACTTTCGTAATCACGTCATCTCATATGGGTATGATGTTAGACTTATTATTATTTTTATGCGTTTGTCTGAAAGCTTATTCAATGCAAAGATAAGTTATTCCAATATTTACTTTATGTATTTTGTTGAATCGTGGGAAACATACTCTTTCATCAAATATTATTTTGTGTATTTTGTTGAATCTTGGGAAACATACTTTTTCATCAAATGTTATTTTGTGTATTTTGTTGAATCGTAGAAAACATACTCTTTCATCAAATATTATTTTGTGTATTTTGTTGGATCTTGGGAAACATAATCTCTCATCAAATATTATTTTGTGTGTTTTGTTGAATCGTGTGAAACACATTCTTTCATCCAATGTTTACTACACAACGAAACTTACTCAAGTTTTTTCAAATGATGTGACAGACCAAAGCATGCAGTTTAAGTGGTTTTGGCTCATATCAGGCCACTATTATTAAAAAGTCGGCTTACTCTAGGACGCTCTCTCTATAAGATTAGAGAGGCGGGAACACTCAAGTCCAGCTTACAAAATTAATTTGACGGTTACGTAATTTTTAATATCTGAACAGTACTATTATTTTTTTAAATAG
Source organism: Timema bartmani (assembly GCA_902151455.1). NCBI lineage: Eukaryota > Metazoa > Arthropoda > Insecta > Phasmatodea > Timematidae > Timema > Timema bartmani. The sequence continues at coordinate 87,055 of CABFWB010000037.1, forward strand.
AGGAGCACTTCATGGAAGTGATTAATTTCATCGAATGAAATCTTATCTTGCACCAAAGATACAAGTGGCTATACTGAAATGAATGCTTTTAAGTATTAACAATGTTATTCAAGCACTCGAAAGCATCAGGATAGCCTTTTCTGTAACTTATTTTACGCATCTGCCGAGTGTACACCACATTACGTACAGTATTTATGTTTTAGGAGGGTAAATTTCATCGTAATAACTTCGGAATCCACGGGCTCTCCTGATGGGGAGCGGGGTGGTTGGAAGGGGGGGACCCCGAACCCCCAAATATTTGTACTTTAAATTTAAGTCACACTCAAATAATGTTACCGACTAGCTTGCAAGATTTCAACTATCTCACATATAAACTGTATACCCTTGTTAAATAGAAAGACTTTTTTTTATGTGAATAGCGCAAGACATTTCTTGAAGGTAGTTATTTATTTTTTATATAAGTCACCCAAAACAATACTTTAAAAAGAGTTTGTCTCAAATTTAATTAATTTCGTAGTTGTGTCATCCACTTAAATATGTTTTGGATAAGATCAAAATATGAGATATTATTTAAACAAATTTACATCATGTAACTAAATTAAAGAAGTTTGGTGGAGTGAATGTTTATTTAAATTAAATATTTATCATGAATACCAATACACAAGGTATGAATAATAATTTGTAATTACAGGAATGTCCATATGGTAGGGAAAATAATTTTATTGATTTAAATTAATTTAAAAGTCACACGTAAACACGGGAATAGTCCCGGTTTTGAACCCCGTCTATAGGTGTCATTTTTAAACTTATTTCAAGTTGATTCAAATATTTTTTATTTTGTTTTTACAGTTAAAATTAAATGAACATGGCTTACAAGTGTTTCAAAAGACTGATTGAACCCTTGGATCAGTTGTATGTCAATATGTATAAGGTGTTCTGATCATGTGTGATACTTGGTGTGCATTAGGCCTACTACCATTATTAGGCCTATTATTATTACTAGTTATTCTTTATTTTGACAGATGCGTTGTCTTTTCCAAATTGAGTCCTTAAACATGTCCTATAGTCAGATTCCTTTACATCCTGAAACTTCATCTTCTTTCCGTGTTTGAGGCCATCAATCAGCTGCATTCGTGGTTTTCCTTGTCCCCCACCACTTCGCCTTCTACGACATCACTCAATAAACCATTTCTTCTCATAATGCGACTCCACCAGTCGGCCTTTCTTGGTAAGATCATCTGCAGATTGGTCCTCTTTTCATTTACTCTTCTTAGAGCGGCCCCATTAAAGGCCTCTTTGAATCCGTGGTTTAGTAAAAATATTGAATGCATATTAATGTTCAGTGGAAACAAAATATTTTGAATATGAATCTAAGTATTTTATGAATAATATTAGGTTAAGATTAGTTTTTTATAGGCACATACTCATGTTATTATTCGATCAGTAAGTTGGTGACATCTCACCTGGTTTAAAGGAATGTAAAACTTAGAATATACGAAACAATAATTTTACCAATAATTGTTCTCTCTTGTTGTAAAACGTGGTCCCTTACCTTATATGATAAAAAAAAAGTTAGAGTGTTCGAAAACAAGGTGCTTAGGAAGATATTTAGTCCAAAAAGGGATTAAGATACTGGGGAGTGGAGGAGGTTACATAATGATAAAATTTATAGCTTGTACTCATCACAAGACATTGTTAGGATAATCAGGTCTCGAGCCTACGGTGGGAAGGACAAGCAGCGTGATTGGGAGATTTTAGAACCATGTTCAAGGTATTGACGGGCAAACTCAATGGGAAGAGACCATTGTGAAGACCTAAATGCACATAGGAGGATAATATTAGAATGGACCTGAAAGAGATAGGGTATAATGAGGTGGACTAGATTGAACTAGCTCAAGATAGGAATAGGTGGCGTACTTTTTTAAGTGCGGCAATGAACTTTCGCGCTCCTAATGTCATAGAGTATATAATAAGTACAAATAGTGATTATTATTCTTCGATGGATCTGTCCTGAGACAGATTTAAACACAACATCTTCCATTTACCTCGTGGTCCTAAGTATCTTCTTTCGTCTTTTTCTACCTTATTACTTTCTTGATATCTGCTAGTATTCCAAACCTTCTTACTCTTTTCCCTCTATCTACCCCTTCATGATCCTCTTCATTTAACAATCCATAATTAGTGTGTGGCCCAACCAAGAAGTTTTTATCTTCCTTATTATCCTCATCTGGCTCATCTCTTCTCCTACCCTACTCAACATCTCCTCATTCCTCACCTTGTCCAGCCATTTCACTTTCTTCATTCTTCTCCACAAACACATTTAAAAACCCCTCCAAATGGTGATTAGTCTGTTTGAATTAATAAAAACGCGTGTATGTGTGTCCCTGCCACAAAAGTTGGGAAGTAAGGCACGTAAGTAATTTTGAAATATTGTTTTTATTTTTGACAAATATCGCCGGAAAATTTTTAACTCATCATTACATGATTACACAATAAATACTTTATATTTTGAAGGACTCACTAAATAAAATCAGGAACAGACAGTTTATTCTTAATTTTTATTGCGAAACCTTTCTTATGTCCGTCGCCGTGGTTAGAAGACAACACATCTTGAGGACTAGATCGATTTCGGGTGGCGTCGCCGAATACGTTTACTGTTCGAATTCATGGTCATCAAGGTCATAGCCATGACAAAATTTGGGAGGAAAAGCCCCTTATCAGCAGAAACTAGGAACATTTATGAAACCCACTTCGGTGGCCGCGTGGTCTAACACGCTACTCTTGCAGTAAACTAGACTGTCGATGATGGGGAGATCGAGGTTCGATTCTCGGTCGGACGTATTGATGGTGGTTTTTCCAAAAGGTTTATCCGTTCTCCCTCCACGCAAATGCGGGTACACTTCCTATTAATATAATATTCCTAATCCCAGGAACTATTAGCGTGATTAGTGCATAAGCGTATAACCCGAACGGGTAGTAAGACGCGGTGCCAATTTTTTTTATAAATACATTAAATGCCTCTAAAAGCTGTTTCAAGATTTTAAAATACTTGCTTAAAATAAGTGATATAAATGACATTATTTTGGCTTGTGTAATTCAGTGGGTAGTCTTTGGTTCATGGATAAACGCCGGAGGAATGGTAATAATGGTAAGGCTGTCGAGTTAAAAAATATATCTATAATTTTTAAACAATAATATTGAATATATTATCTATTTTTAGGTTTACTACGTATGTGCAGGTTTAAAAGGTATATATGTGTATAAAAAACGTTTTATTTGTGTAAACAGATTCATGACACGAGAGTGCGCATCAACACCACGACAACAAATAAGATCTTTTGTTTGTACCCTTTTTCATTACTCTTCCGGGGTATCCGAATATCTACGCTAGTGGGGTGGGAATGAGTAAGGTAGAATTGAGAGGATGTGCACGCCCATTTGCGTAGAGGAAAAGGGGGAAAATAATTTTGGAAAAATAGCTCTCTCAGTATCTCGAACCCCAACTTCCCCGTCACCAGAAAACTAAACTATACGAGGTTGACGTCCTAGCCCACGTGTCCATCGATGCGGGTTACTTTAAACTAATGAAAGAAAATATTTTTATTTGGGGGTATTTAATGTTCACATTCTGAACTGACTAATTATATAAGCACAATACATATATAAACTAAATTACCTCTAGAACAGACACAACATACAGTCCCCCGGCTGTCAATTTATCACTGTGAAAGCGTAAATTCACATTTCAACGACAATACATTTTTTCAGCCATGCCAGGAATCAAACCCAGAAACCTTATTAGCTAACAACTATGCTAAGGCGTTGGAAGAAAGAAAATAAAGCTGATAGAAAAGCCAACGTGAATGAGTTTAAAGAATGACTGCGTGAGAGGAAACAATGTATCGACGATAGAATGGATAAGGAAAAGATTAAAAATGTAAGACAAGCACCCTCACGAACTTATTGAATTTATTATTGGACGTGTCCCTCCAACGTAGGACACTTAGCGCCCCACCCTCTTCTAGCGACAAAGTAAAAGGTGGTGAATAGAGGAAGGGCGTGATTTGCAATATCATTTGAGATAAAAGCCGGCATGTGCTATCATACATCGACTATAAATGCAATAAAAAAGCGGTGTTCATTGAACTTATTTGTAGCATTTAATGTTTATACATTATATTTATTAAAGCTCTCTCCCAGATTAATCATGGTGGGGAAGGACACACTCTAAACAAAGCCCATAGCCTCAGTTTACCACCAGTGGTCCTATGGTATATGGCGTTATTCTCACAATAAACTGCATGGCCGGTGACTGGTAAGTTCGAGGTTAAATATCTAGCTGGCTGATTAGGGAGGGGTGATCTCCACATGTAATTTATCTGTATGGTTTTTACCTCTACCCTCAATTCGAATTATAGTGCACTTCTTCTAAACTCGCTTACTCGTCCATATGGTACATTGCGAACTAGACGCCCTAGGCTACGCAACCACCGTGTTATGTGTATGTGATGTGTGTGTTTGTGTGGAAAGGGTTACTTTTAATGCTGTACCAGTAAATGTTTTGTTTCACTTGAATTGTGGGTTCCGTCCCTCAGCCGACGAGTAACTCTAAAGGAATCAGATTTGATCCTAGATGGGTTCGAAAAAGTAATATTTGTATAGACATTATTTATATTAATCAATTAGTGTAAATTTTGTCCATAGGCGTCGCTAGCTAATATTGGCCTATAGTCGGAGGGGGCGGTGGGTTAGACAGAATAAACCCATTTTTAATTAATATTAGAAAATAACAATAATATCGTAACAAATTAATCACACGAATAGTGCATAATGATAACGGAATTATTTCTATGAGTCTTTTTTTGGCATTGTGTCTTACTACCCATTCGGGCTATGCGTTATTTACTAATCACGCTAATGGTTTTAGGTATTAGGAAAGCTATATTTAGAGGAAGTGTACGTGCATTTGCTTGAGTGAGAGTGGAAAACGATTAAGGGAAAATCACCTCAGTACACCCGATCGAGATTTGAACCTTATTTCCTCATCATTGGCAGTCTAGTCTACTGCAAGAGTAGCGCGTTATACCTTGATGAGTCGTGTTAAAAAAAATTGTTACCTTATTTATACATGACTCCAAATGTGGATTTTTTAAATTTCTGAATAAAACAATTCACTGTTTTTTACGGTACTAATAATAGTGTCCAATTAAAGCAATTTAAGAAGATTATTGAGGGGGGTCCCTCCTGTTCTCCCCGTTAATGACGTCCATGTTCTTGTCACAAGGAGGCTATATTAGTTTTATTACAGTAATCATTCTACATTTATTTGTGATCAGGATTGAATTAATGTTTAACAAAGTCCGAAACCCTTTATAATATACTACGATATTAAGCAAGGTTTTTTTAGTACCGCTTCTTTTTTTCCCGTTCGGGTTATACATACAACTATGTACTAGTTATGTTAATGTTTTGGGTATGAGTAAGGTTGGATTTATAGTAAGTGTACCAGTATTTGCTGGGAGGGAAAGTAGTGAACCATTTATTAAAACCACACAATAGTACATCCAACCAGGTTTCGAACCTCAGTCTCCCCGTCATCGGTAGTGGAATCTATTGCGAGCGTGACACCTTAGATCATTCAACCAGTGACGCTGGCTTAAGAAAGTTTATGTTCAAAAATACATATACAGTATTATATCGTGTTAAAATTATTGTGAACTTTGAATCAGTTCTCCAAATAATATAGTGAACAATTCCATAAAAATACATTTAGTTCGATACATGAGCATATATATATTTTTATCAATTTGAATGTATTTTTTTGTCATTTTACTGTCTATTTACAGGCCTATTATATACCAGTCAAGTTTATATTGTAGCCTTTGCTGTTTCCAGCTTGTAGCCTGAATCAGTTTTTTATTCAAACCATACCGGCTGGCTAGACCTGTCGTAGCTTCATATGCATTGCAATCTAACTTATGAATAGTATAGGTACAACATCCTGTCCCCTGCCGTTATTTTATCAGTGTGAAAGGGTAAACCAATATTTCATCAATGATACATTTTCGGCCTTGGTGGAAATTGAACTCGGGACCCTAAACTCACTAGGCAGACGCGCTACCGACTAAGCTAAAGTGTAGGACACGTTTAAATGACATATGTGGTAATTATTTAATGTCTTTTATTATGTACTTTGCCAGGCATTCTAATCCATTCAATATTATTTAAAGGTATAAATTAATTATTTATTTATTATTAATTAATTATTTTGATCATCTATCCATTAAAAAATGTGACCTGGTGGTCTAGAGGTAAGGTGTCAGACTTTTGTGCTGGGGGTCCATGGTTCAATCCTCGGTCCCGGCACAGATTTATCTGATTGCCAAACACTTCCTTCACCTCTGACAAGACGTGTATTAATCACAACTTGTTAATATGTGGAATGCCAGGCCTCCACCGTGGTTCGGATCCCACGTTAAACTGTAGGTCCTCCATTTCATCTCACAATCACCCTACTATTACACATTAGCGTAAGTGCGTACAACCCGAACGAGTAGTAAGACGCGGTGATAATAATAATAATAATATATCCATTAAATCTAACAATTATGTATCCAAGTTTTATCTTTTATTACAATATATTGTTTTAACTGAAAAAATGGCAAAAGAAACTAAATAAATTAATTAATAATGGTAATTATATCTCATCCAACTTGCTTTCCAAGGCCGATATAAAAAAGATTATAAATAAAAAAATTCATTATACTCATTAATACTCACCTAACATGCTTTCCAAAGCAAAAACAACAAGTTAAAATAACATTAATCTAAACGTATGTTAATGACTTAACATATTTATAGTTGTGGGACCGTTAGGGCCCCAATATGGCCGGGACCCTAGGTGGCCTATGACTTAATCGGGCTCTGCTCATACTTCACCTGTTTTCTCAGCTCATGAGGACTAAATAAGGTTCCCAACAGTGTGTTTGACTGTTTATCGTCCTGTTCAGAAGTCACGTGGGCATTTTATTTATTAGGAATGTGGAAGTAAGAGTAGAATTCTGCTAGGATTAAAAAAAAAAACATACTTTTTAGTTCAAAATTGAAAATATTTTACTTTATTATTAGTATTATTTTATTTGTATTATCCTAGGTCTCGGCACGGATTTATCTGATTGCCAAACCCTTCCTTCACCTCTGACAAGATGTGTATTAATCACAACTTGTGAATGTGTGGAATGCCTTCCACCATGGTTCGGATCCCACGTTAAATTGTAGGTCCTCCATTTCATTTCACAATCACCCTAACATTACACATTAGCGTAAGTGCGTATAACCCGAACGGGTAGTAAGACGCGGTGCTAATAATAATAATAATATTTGTATTAATTTTTTTAATTTTTTTTTACCACCGCACCACTGTTCAAATTAGACGCAAATAATATGATAACTACTCCATTGGGGTAGGGATAAGGAAGGAAGCATTTTGGAGGTAACTAACCGCAACTGCGTGGATGGAGAGTAGAAAACTATAAAAGAAAAAACCCTCCTCAGTGGAACCAACCAGAATTAGAACACCAATCTTCCAGTCATCGCAGGCCAGTCAACCCACTTCGGTGGCCGCTTAGTCTAACATGCTACTCTCGCAGAAGACTAGACTGCCGATGACGGGGAGATCAAGGTTCGAATCTCGATCGGGTGTACTTAGGGTGGTTTTTACATAGTTGTTTTCCACTCTCCCTCCACGGAAATGCGGGTACACTTTCCAAAAATATAACCACCCTAATTCCTGAAACCACTAGCGTAATTAGTACATAAATGTATAACATTAACGGGTAGTAAGACGCGGTGCTAAAAAAACGCGAGAGTGACGGGACCAACCAATAGAGCGGGTTTTTACTAATTCCATAGCAGGTCCAATACGTATTCAAAAATAGCCGTACTGAGTGGGGGTGGGGTGGATGGTGTTTAGGATACTCCCCCTGAATATATTGTTAATAGCGAATGTTCATATTCCTCCTAAATGCCTGAGCTAGTCGTTAATTGGAGTCGTTATAAAATCCATAGTATCTATATCTTAATATTTTATATATTTTTAAAACTTTAAACTGTAATGGGAATAATTTTATGTTTAAATAAATTGCCATTTTTTGATGAAACACTTCCCGATATTCCCGAAGGTAATATTCGGCCCCCGTACCCTCACCCCCTTATTCCAAAATAAATTTTTGTATACGGCCTTGTGTACAAAAAAAAATAAAAATATATTCGTCAGTACTCCCCCGTAATTGAACGAGGATCCCTTAGACGTGGGGTCAACCAATTTTATCACTTCGCAGGTAACGTAAACGGGATATAAAAATGAATAAAATACACAGTATGCCTTGGTATTAATATACAAGTATTAATCATCTACTAATATATTTTGAAACTTTAAAATACGAAAACGTATTGAATTGCCTTTCGGGTTAATACATTTTAGATTAAATGCTTCACTTATTTCCTGAAGGCTCTATCTCAAGTGAATGCTGTCATGATTACTTGATATTCACCCTTATCATAGCATGTTCGAGGGCAAGTAAAGGTGGGGTGGAAGGGGACGCGAGAAAGAGAATTTTTACAGCAAAACATTTTGTTGGCCAAAATAGATAAAATATTGCTCAAGTAGAAACGTATAGAGTTAAATTTTCTTCACAGGGTTATATCAACAATTCTTGAATATCTGTCAAAGGTGTCCTGAAATTTAATGACAACTTTTTCTCTTAATTTAAAAAGCTTGTCATATAATGTCGCTATGCTCATGACAGATATTCAAGAACTGTTGATATAACTATGTGTGGAAAATTAGACTCTATGTATCTACTGAAGCAATAATTTACTAGTTTTGCCGGAATAAAATTGTTTTAGTAAAAAATTGTAAGTTCAGGATAGTTCAAGTTCAGTAATACGTCTGACACGAAAAAAAGGCTTGTTTAAAACGCTTGTACTAATTAGTCGTGTAACTTTTTTCTCACCTCTTCGTTAACCCACAGAAAAGAGAATAGTCGCAGTAACGAATATTGCTGCTATCGAAAAAAAATATCTAAGGATTATATACTCCAATAATATTATAAGCGTCAACCCAATTATCTAGTTGCATTTATTTTATTATCTGGCTTGAATTTTGATTTTTTGCAAATGTCTTACTATCCGTTTGGACTGCTCGTGTTTATTTACACTAATGAAATATAGATGAGCAAAATATAATGGTATATAAAATGTACCCACATTTTCGTATGGGAAAAATTAAGATACATTTATTTAACCCCACTCTCAATAAACCCAGCTGAGATTCAAACCCCAACCTCGACATCACAGGCAATACCAGACTCGATGATATTGACGTTTTGTCCGCGTGCCCACCGATTCAGGAAAAATTAAGTTGAATAGTAATACAATTCATATTCATATGAAAATTGAAATCGTGTATTGGTCTAGCAAAATTAAAATTAATCCGTACAACACGGCACTTGTTTTCTCCTTATTTTAAAATACTTATATTTACACCCCTCCCTGTGATCTAGGCAATCTTGCAGTAGAGACGTGTCAATTTGGATGCATACTTTTTAGGGGTTGGAATATTTTGGTTATGGAAATAGATATAAATAAAGTTAGGAATAGAAAGAAAAAATAAAGAATGAGGAATGAGATGACATTTATAAAAAACACAAGTATGCCAAAGAAAAGAGTTGAGCTATTCTTTTGTTGGGGTGGTTGGGAAGGGGGGGTTGTTTTGTTTCCAAGGGAGTGCCTGCCCTCCCAATTCTTGCAAGGAATACAACAGCAGGCAGGTGGTTTTTAGGGGGTTGGGGCTAGAGTAAAGAGGAAGGGTAGCTCAGTGTGTGCGCCTCTCTAGGCAGACAGGATCGATTGGGGTAGAAGGTGATGTTACATGAGGTTGAAAGTGCGTAGAACGGCACGAGGACATTATTTTCAGTTCCTTCTCAAGGAACTACCATATAAATCTAAAAATATGACGCGACCAACCGAAAGTGGAAAACAAAATTATTTCAATAATTATTATTGTTACATTAAAAACAATGAATGTGAATGAAATAACTAATTAAAATATTACATTATATTTTCATTATTCAAACTAAAGACCATTGGCAAGAAAAATAAATTAAGCTATGTATGCTAAATTTATTACAAGCTATGTGTTTATGTTTACATTTTCGTTTAGACATTCAAAAACATAACGCTCATGCAACGTGTGATGGAAATGTAAGAAATCAATAAAATATTATGTTTTGTTTTGTTTTTATCAACAAAAAGGTACCTTCCCACTTGAAAAAAAAAAGTTGAGATATTGTTCGTGCTAGGGGATGATTGTGCTATTGATCCGCCTCGGGTGACCAGTACTGCCGGCCGACCGAATATTGCCGAGTATTACCGAAGCACGAACGAGAGAAGAGCGTGTGTGCTGTGATGTTGTCAGCGTTGCATTGGGGTCCACTAGACGAGAGCGAGCCTTCCTCACCGCACGCCACTGACTCACTCGTCTTGCTACCACCGATTGTGGATGTGCAACTGTTGCTTCTTCATCGGCGTCTCAAAAGGAACAAAGCAGACTAAAAGAGGTGGAGGGGATCACCAGTTTTCATCCGTAGTATCTCGATAAGTAAATAAGATAAAAGGAGAAAGTTCAATATTTTGATTCGAAAAAAAAGGTGGAACAAAATCAGTTCAGTAACATTTTCTTTCCGGGTATCAATGACTTTTCGTTCTTCCTCGGAAGAAGGTTTTAAGGTATGGACTTGAATAATTCTGTTTATAGCAAAAACTATGAAGGTGATGGTTTATTTGTTTTAAGATCATTATGTGACATATTTCAGTTTGTGTGTAGTTAGTAAGGAACAGAGAAATGCGGTGACTCGGCGTAAAATAATATAAATTAAAGAAATAGTATTTCTTAAAAAAAACTGTTTGGATAAAATTAAAAATGCCTTCTCCGACGAGTACTAACGGCATGACCATCACGGACAAAAACTTGAGTTCTACCGGCGCCAACTTCACCAACAAGAAACAGTTGCTGTCGAACAACACCAACAATGGTTTCTTGCGGGTGTCCCCATCGGCTACTTTGGAGAAAAATGAGGACGCCCAGTACGAAGAGAAGGAAGGGCTTCTCAGTCGTCAAGAGTTGAGGATACGGGAGAACCCTCTGGCCACTGCGGCAGGTTCGACGCCCGGCGTCGTCACACCAGCGTCCGTGACCAGCACAGCTGTGCGGTACGCGCCAGCCACATGTGCCGTGGTGTCCGAGACGTCAAAAGACGTCGGCCGGCGGCGTCGATGCAGGAAGAGGACTTTGCTGGAGAGGTCGTTGGTCGTCAGCGTCGTCGTCCTCCTGGTGGCCTGCTTCGGGTTCCTCCTGTTCGGCTTCCTGCTCAGGGAGAGCTGTGAGGGTAAGTCGGACACGACACTTTCTCTAATGATGAACCAAAACACTGGCTCAGTGGTAGTGTGGTTGCATTTCATTAGTTAGACGCATATGTACTAATTAGTAACTAAGTTAGTCAGTTAAGGATGAGAAAGGTTGAACTTAGAAGAAGTATACTCTTTCATTTGCATGGAGGAAGAGTGGAAAACCATTTGGGAAAAAAACATCTTCATTACACCCGACCAGGATTCGAACCCCAATCTCCCTGCCATCGGCAGTCTAGTCAATCGTGAGAGTGATGCCTTAGACCATGCGGACACAAAAGCAGGTTACACTATATTAAAGTGTTTGACAAAAATCTACATACCTATGACTGGCGAGCACTTAAAGTAGGATAGTCGTAGAAATTAATTTTAAGAAGATATAAACAAATTAATTTGCTGTCAACATTGATGAATGATAACATTCTACTTTATTCATAGTATTATTTCAAAGGTATTGATACTATCGATTAAAAGTGACAGCTGAAACTTACGTGACCCTACGAATAAATATATATACATTGTTTTAATAACTGGCGAAATTTTTTTCCTTATCAAAATTAGACTGTACATTTTATTTGATTAGATAAAAAAATATCCATTTAATACAAGAGGCTACAGATAGGGAAAATGTTGAATCTATTTAAATAAAACATAATACAATAGAAGAGAATAAGTTTTAAAGCAATCATATGGAAACTAAATTACCTAATTAATTATTAAAATCCTAAATAAATATCAAAGTTATGATCTTATTTTAAGTCAATAATAATAATAATAATACTAATACTAATAATAATAATAATAATAATAATAATAATAATAATAGACCTTCAACTTACTTTGGTAGCCGCATGGTCTAAGGCATCACTCTTTGGTTATAATAGACAGCCGATAACAGCAAGATTGTGGTTCGAATCCCGGTCGAGTGTATTGAAGGTTTTTAATCCAAAATTGTTTTCAACTCTTACTTCATGCAAAAGTGGGTACACTTGCTCTTAATTCAGCCTTCGCTATCCCTAGCTCTTTAGCCTAATTACTACATATGTGTATAACCTGATCAGGTAATAAGACACGGTGCTAAAAAATAAGCCCACATACATACGTTTTTGTGCAGGATTATAATACAGTTTTTTAATAGTGGTGCTTAAGGTGCTCTTTCTTAACTAATTAATAATATCTATTATTATTATTTAGCACCGCGTCTTACTACCCGTTCGGTTTATACGCTTGAGTGCTAATTACGTTAATGGATTAGGAATTAGGAAGGTTGAATTTAGAGGAAGTTAACGAGCATTTGCGTGGAGGGAGAGTGAAAAACCATTTAGGAAAAACCCCTCCAGTTCACCCGACCGAGATTCGAACCTCGATTTCCCCGTCCTCGGCAGTCGAGCTCAACACGACTAGCGCGTTTGCCAACTACGCCACCGAGGCGGGTAATTAATAATATCACAAGACCTACAAATCATCTTAATTCTAGAACAAACACATTATCCAGTCTACGGGACGTCATTTTTTCATTGTGAGCGGACGACACCTCAATTACATGAATGCTAAACTTTTCACTATGCCCGGAATCGAATCCGGAACCCTTATAGCTCAGTAGGCAGACGCGCTACTGGCTGAGTTAAGGTTGTCGGAAAAACTCAGCAGCTACAATTAATGTTTTTAAATAACTACGCTTCTCTACACCCGTCCTGGCGATCCATATATTTACGCTAGTAGGATAAAGATTAGGAAGGTATAATTTTGAGTAAATGTACCCGCATTTGAGTAGATAGAGTAGGAGACTATTTGGGGGGGAAAAACTTCAGTACTTGTGGGTGAACATTCTTTTGAATGGTAAACCAGACTAGACGAGACAGTTGCCCTTGTCCTCGTTCCCACCGAAGCCGGGCTATAACTAGCTTAACCTAGGACAGCACAACTAGCACAGGGATATCATTATATGTAAACGAGGATGAACCTTTTAAACAAATTTAATCGTAAGATATTTGACAAATGAACCTGAGATAAAACCAGAAGAGACTGCCCCATACTGAATATAATATTCGACACATCTAAAGTCCATCTACCGTAGGAGTGGTTGTAACTGACAGCTAGCAGAAGATTTTTAGTGCAAACATTGGTTGAGAGTCACTATTACCTATTAGGAAATAATTATTGTTTTCTTATTAATACTATAAACATGTTAATATATGCTCCTAGTAATACCTCCTTAAGGATCACTGTTTAATTGGGTTTTTCGTAACTTGTTTATGAAAACAAGAGATATTGTAGTGCATAAAATAATAAATTATAACGTATAATATTCACACTTGTATCTTCTTATAACTGGTCATTAAAATAAATAGTTAGTAAATAGTTTTTGTTATAACGTAGAGAAAGAGCCATGCAGATTATAAATTTCAAAATAAAATATTTTTATTTTGTTAACACATAAAACTTATGCATTAACACAACCAAAAACTGCTTTTAAGATGTCACATATGTTTTGGTCAAGTTCAACATATTAATTTATGAAGAGAAGGCAGCCTTTAAGAAGTTTTTGTTTGTAAAGCCTTTTTTTTAAGGGAACTACAGAGGCCATTTTTACAAAAAGAAAGAAACATCCAAATGGTTATTTTCATAAGTTTGTGTTTTAATAATGTAAAAAAAAACACTTAAAATACGGAAACAATTGAAAATAAATTGTTTATTGTGAAAGTTTTGACTGTCAAAAGTGACAGCAGATCAACACAATAGTCTTGCAGATCATATGGTTTGTTGAATACATGACAGTTGATTTGTTAACTTTTGCTAGCTGCAATTTACCTACAATCCTACCGTAGATGGAGTATAGAGGCTGCTCAAAACATTTATATGTTTATAACAATGGTTCCAAAAATTTTAACTGGCGTACAACCCAAACAATTTCCTTATTTTGGAGTACCACCAAGATAATTTTGAATATTTACTATTTAGGTAAATTTTTAATGGTTCCCAGGAATATAATGACACAACACCATTTATACATTAAGTTTTTTATTTACCATTAATTATCATTTCTACTCAATCAATACGTATAATAGAGCACAGGTATCAAATAAATATAAAAAAAGATTAACATTTACCCCCTCAACAACTGTTTGAATCTCTTTTCCTTTTGGTTTGACTTGGTCGTAATATATTTATAAGCTTTAATGAGACATTATATTTTTATGACTTTAATTTTCTTGTATTGTTTGGATTCTCATGGCGTACCACCTGTAATAATCGTACGCACCACCGGTGATATGTGTACCACAGTTTGTGAACCACTGGTTTATAATATCTACGTTTGGTTTCTTAACATCTGCTCCCAGTCCGACTTATGTAAAAGTCCACCCGAAATAACAAGGACAAAATAAATATGTCGACAAATGAAACATCTGTTCCATTGACTGATAACTGATGCAATCCGCTCACATCACTTTCATAATGCCTTGCATCAGTAGTGGGAAGAATAAAAAAAAAATTAAAAAAATTTGACATGTCTATGATTAGAAGTAGATAAATAAGTACCTGCCTTTCAGTGATTTTTCTTTTCTTTGCCAAACACCGCGAATTGAAATATCTCAATGAAATTTCATGTTAAATTCGCAATATCAACATTTTCACTCGCGTAAACTTGACTCAGTGTCAAGTCTTTTTGAGGAATATGATGCTGATAAATAACATTATCATGATCTGCTTCGGTAACTGCATAGTCTAAGCTGAGGCACAGGTTCTTAAACTGTTTTTATTCGTGACTCCCTTTTTATAAGACAACATTTTAAGCGACACCTGGCAATAATGGTTAAGCTTGGTTTTTTATACACTTGTATTGGTTTTTTCAGCAGTTTTGGATAAATTGAAAAATATAAATTATGAACATATTTATTGAAAACAAATCCATACATATAGTTATACTTAATATTGTTAGTTAAATTTTTATAGCTTGCGATCATAAGCAATGGAAACCATTAGTTTATCTTAGTTAATTAATTGATTGATTATTAAAATTGTGTTTGTGTAATCATGCTGGGCGGCGTTTATTTCTTCAATACATTAAACAAACATAGAAAAAGTTGTAATTTTTAATATATATTTGATGCTTTTAATGCTCACTTTCTGAACCGACTAATTATATAAGCACACGAGAATTTCTACGAGCGAAAGCGAAAGGGCCTACCAATTTTGATAGGAAATGTATTTTCACATACCTTCCAGGATTCTTTTACATGCCACAATTGACATGGGACAGAAGACTTTACTTCCCCTTCGAAGGAAGTTGTGCTACGGAATTTTATTTCTCAAGAAAAATCCGTCAACCCTAGATGGCTTTGAACCCACGAACATCTGGTTATAAGGCGAGCACTTTACCCCAAGACCACTGAAGTCGACGAAAGGCTGTAGTGTATTATAATTTCAGTAGTAATATAGTAAAATATACTCATGTTTGTCAATGTTTGTTGTGACTCCAAGAATCTTTTTAGTAACCCTTGAAGGGGGCGCGACACACAGTTTAAGAACCTCTGGTCTAAAGCAGTGGTTCCCAAAGTGGGCTGTATCACCCCTTTAGCGGTGGTAAGATTTCCTAGGGGCCGTTGGATGGGATGATCTTAAAGTCCTATTGAATGACTTTAAGCCAGACATTGGAAAATTGGTATCACTTAATCTAGCCTATCATTCTCACTAAGAATTTACTTAACATTGAAGTAGCTATGTGGTATTTAAGGTGGGATGGTTAAAATAGCGAGCTAAGAGCAGTATTTTTTTCAGTTTTTAAGCAATTTTTTTTCGGCAAAATAAAATAATAATTCTCCAGTAGAAGTATAAAGTTAAATTTTCTTCACATGATGACCTCGGTGTCCTAATTTGATGATAACTTTTTCTATTCATTTAAAAATCTTCTCATCAAATGATTTTTTTGCTCATAACAAATTTTCAAGAACTGTTTAGTTTACTATGTGTATAAAAATTAAGCTCTGTGTTTATACTGGAACAATATTTGATTTATTGTTCCGAAAAAAAAATAGTTTGATATGGAAACTGCAAAAACGTTAACCTTTTCCCTTCCTACCTACCTTAAGAGACTTGATAAATAACTATCAGACTTTGAAAATATATATATATATATATACACTATATATTTTATGCTGTAAATTTATTTATTTTTCAAAGTTCGCCTCCTTTAATTGATTTCGCGACGCATCTTTTTGGAATCACTTGTTTATATTAATTTATCGATGGGCACGTGGACTAAATGTCAGGCTCAGATTTATTGGTGAGGTGGAGGTCAGAGTTTGACTCTCTGCTGGGTATATACTGTGGTGGTTTTTCTTATATAGTTCCACGCATCAGGCTGGTACATTTCTGATAATGTATACCTTTATCACCACTACTTCAATAGCACGATTAAAATTCATATAGCCCAGACGGGAGTTAAAATGAGGTGGGGTACTCATATTTGCTTTAAAAATAAATCAAAGATGAAACAACACAGAATATATATTAGCAAAAGTAACTCTCAACTTTTAAGACCGGCCATGAACTGAAATTTGTAGAGTATAAATAAATCTTTAAAATCGATACAATATTATTACATTAAATCCAAACCAGCTCCGTGGTATAGTGATCAGTGCACTAATCTTGTCCAAACTGAGCTACGAGTGATGTAGCCCAGACACGTTATACTAATATAAAGCCACATGGCTCACTCACTCACTCACTGACATTAATGTTCACCCACTTCCAGATGAGCTAGAATCTTGATATTTGGCAAACTTATAGCTTCTAGCCTGTAACCGACGGGAAAATTCCAAAAAGTTAAGAAAAATTAATTATAAACCCACGAAAAAAATTCAAAATGGCGGAGCAACTTTAAAGTCGGTGTGGTACAATACAATACCGGTAACTTTAAGTTGTTACGTTCAAAACAACGCTGGAATTACATTAGTTTACATCCACTTGCAAATAAAACTCACTGGGAGTTTGGGGGTGGAGCCCCCAACAAGCAAAGCGAGTATAATATGTAATACTGTAAAGCCAAACAAATATTTATAAACACGCTATCTTACATGTGTTGCGTTTACAGAACTAGCTGAATGTAACATGTTTCGCGACCACGATACAGATCTGCCATCCAAGTTAATCGCCTATACAAAAGATAGCTTCGGGTTTCAAACCTCTCTAGTTATGTCCTCAAAAGAATAGATACCTAACTAGCTCCTAGAATATCTCTCTTGTCTTCCACCCAATCATTAAAATGGGATTTGTTTTACAACCGGTTGATTGCGACTTCATCATTAAGCATTGCTAATGGACGGATACACTTTTTTATGGCAATGAGTAATGACGAAACTTAAACATACATAATTCGAGCTAGTAGCTTGGATAAAACGTTAGTACCCTCACTGGTGGTCGCAGTGTCTAAGGTGTAAATCTCTCAATAGAATTGCTTGATTATGACAGGGAGGTCGGGTTTCGAATTCTGACAGGGTGTACTGAGTGTGATTTTTTTCCTAAAATTTTTTTTATTCTCCCTCCACGTAAATGTGGGTACACTTACTCTAAATTCATCCTTACTTATCCCTAACATATTCGCGTAATCAACACAAATACGTAAGACCCCAAGGAATAGCAAGACACACTGAAAAAAATAAGCTTATAGCCCGGATGGGTAGTAAGACGCGGTGAAAATAAGAATATAGCTAAACGGATATTTGTGTATGTAAAATAATATTGAGAATCCATGCTTATAATAATAAGAATGGGACTTACTCAAGTTGAATACTGGGTGTTTTAGACATCTCATGCTGTATCAGGTTTCCATTTTTAGATCGTAGCTGTTGAAAGAATGTCGAACAAAAATAAATAATAACACAACAATATACAAGCGCGACTAATATGGTCGCCAATAGGATCAAGTAAATTTAATTATAGGCTACATAAATTATACTGGTGTCTACTACTCGTTATGAACATATGTAACATATAATAGCTCTTCAAAATGTTAAACTTTAAGGTATGTAAATATTTAAAAATATTATTTGTTGTAGACACAATCTTATAGTGAAATTTATGATAATTATTATAAGTAAATATATTTGCAAATATAGGCTCCTAGAAGAAGGTATACATGATTCCATAGTTAAATAGCTTCGAAATGATTTGACCAAATTTAGTATTTTTCTCTATATTTACTTTCTCTCTATCTTACAGGTAGAGAAAGTATGGTGATCGTCAAAAAAAATCGAACTCGAGATTTTGATGAATTTTGACGTTTCATGACTCCCTGAATCCGAAAAAGTGTTTTTTGGATTTCCGTCTGTCTGTCTGTCTGTCTGTCTGTACCTCCAACTAGAGCCTAAACTATTTTACCGATTGAGCTGAAACTTGATATCTAGGGATTTCATAGGGTTGCCCCGAGGGGTTTTTGGAATTGGATATCTACCCCTAAAATTAAGGGTAGTTTACTGAAGGGAAAAAAGAGAAAAAGTCGATTTTCTCAAAATCGGCTCTAACGATTTTGATTAAATTTCATTTATGAACATTAATAAATATTCCAAACAAAATGGCTACTCTCAATATTTCGGCAAAATGGCTTTAAGGGCTCCGGTCTGATGCGTAAATTAACATTTTTTATAATAGCTCCGAAACTATTTGAGATATGAAATTACTTAGCATTACAAATATGTATATATATTTATAATACAGATATTTTATCCGAAACATATTTTTATAAAATCAATAACTTTCAATCTATACGCAATTATATGAATTTTTTTAACTTTTTGGACATTAAAGTTTAAGTATTGCGACCGTAAAAAAAAACTAACCTGAAATGTTGATGGATGTCGACGTCTCATGACCCCCCGAACCCTAAAAAATAGTCTTTGCAATGCCGTCTGTCTGTGTGTCTATAAAAACTTAAAATTAAGGGTAGTTTACTGAAGGGCGAAAAGAGAAAAATTTGGTTTTCTCAAAATCTGCTCAAACGATTTTGATTAAAATTCGTATCTAGGCGTTGATTAAGATTATAAATAAACTGGCTATTTTCATTTTCCTATGAAAATGATTTTTAGGGTACTTTACAGAAGCGTTAATTTCCGTATCTCCACAACTATTGGAGAAACTAAACAACTTATCATTGCAAAATTGTAGGACTATTAGAAATAAAAAACTTTTATTTGACATATATTTTTATAAAAGCAGCAGTTTCTGAGATATTTGCAAATATATTAATACAATTTTGTGAGCTTTAGTTGTAAACATATACTACTTAAGTCTTAACGCAATAATTCTCCAATGCCATAGAGTAATTAAATATAAGTATCTAAAAAAGTATGTTATTTTTCCTTAAATCTCTTAGGAGAAATGTTTGCATAGCAATGATCTATCTCCATTTTAGACTCAATAGTCAATATTTACATTTTTTATTGGTCAAAATGTATAAATGAATAATTAAATATCAATGCGATGACTTGAAGATCTGCAACACCTTATAAAATGTTAAAATTTTAACCAGAAATCGAAATTTTAATACGAAGTGTTGACCCTTGTGGAAGACATTAAACTGTTTGAAATGCTCTTAGGTGGACAAAGATGCGCCTCTTTTCTCATTGATTATATATCATTGTATATTATTTTATGCGTGTTCTTATGTGGAGTGGTGATGATACAATGTACATTATTCCGTTCAGAAATCTTACGAGTCTATAGAAAGAGAGAGAAAGTCTGAGCGGTGCGCCGTACCATTTATTTATTATGAAATCCCGGACAACTTTTTCGATGACCCTGTTTATTAATGTGCTGCTATTTTTACTTTCTCGCTATCTTACAGGTAGAAAAAGTATTGTGATTGTCAAAAAAATTGAACTCGAGATTTTGATGATTCTCGGCGTTTCATGACCCCCAAATCCAAAAAAGTTGTTTTTGTATTTCCGTTTGTCTGTCTGTACCTCGGACTAGAGCCTAAACTATTTTACCGATCGGGCTAAAACTTGGTATCTAGGGGTTTTCATAGGGTTGCCCCAAGGGGTTTTTGGAATTGGATATCTAACCCTATAATTAAGGGTAGTTTACTGAAGGGCAAAAAGAGAAAAAATAGTTTTTTTCAAAATCGGCTTTAAATATTTTGATTAAATTTCATTTCTAAACATTTATACATATTCCAAACAAAATGGATACTCTCAATATCTCGGCAAAATGACTTTAAGGGTTCCGGTCTGAAGCGTAAATTTTTATTTTTTATCATATCTCCGAAACTATTTGAGATATGAAATTACTTATCATTGCAAATATGTAAGGCTATTTATAATACAAATCTTTGATTTGAAACATATTTTTATAAAACCAATAACTTTCAAGCTATACGCAAATATATATACATACTTTTCGAATACTAAAGGTAAAGTATTGCGACCGTAAAAAAAATCTAACCCGAAATGTTGATAGATGTCGACGTCTCATGAACCCCCAAACTCGGAAAAGTGGTCTTTGCAATGCCGTCTGTCTGTGTGTCTGTTTAACACTAAAATTAATTGTAAATTAATAAAAAGCGAAAAGAGAAAAAAAATCGATTTTCTCAAAATCGGCTCTAACGATTTTGATTAAAATTCATATCTAGGCATTGATTAAGATTATAAATAAAATGGATATTTTCATTTTCCTATGAAAATGACTTTTAGGGTACTTTACAGAAGCGGAAATTTCAGTATCTCTGCAACTATTTGAGACACTAAATAACTTATCATTGCAAAATTGTGGTACTATTAAAAATAAAAAACTTGTATTTGAAATATATTTTTATAAGACCAACAGTTTCTGAGATATTGGCAAATATATTATTATTATTATTATTATTATTATTATTATTATTAGCAGCAGCGCGTCTTACTACCCGTTCGGGTTATACGCACTTACACTAATGTGTAATGGTAGGATGATTATGAGATGAAATGGAGGACCTACAGTTTAACGTGGAATCCGAACCACGGTGGAGGCCTGGCATTCCTCACATACACAAGTTGTGATTAATACACATCTTGTCAGAGGTGAAGGAAGGGTTTGGCAATCAGATAAATCTGTGCCGGGACCGAGGATTGAACCCCGGACCCTCAGCACCGAAGTCTGACACCTTAGGCAAATATATTAATACAATTTTGGGAGCTTTAGTTGTAAAGAGATATTACTTAAATTTTAGCGCAATAATTCTCTAATGCCATAGAGTAATTAAAAATAATGTCTTTCAAAAAGTTTATGGTATTTTTCCTTTAACCTTTTAGGGGAAATGTTTGTACAGCAATAATCTATCTCTATCATTTTAGACTCAATAGTCAATATTTACATTTTTTTTATTGGTCTAAATTTATAAATGAGGAATTTAATAGCAATGCTATAAACATAAGATGTGCAACCCCTTATAGAATGTCGAAAGTTTTAACCAAAGTATAAATTTTAATAGTGTTGACCCTTGTGGACCCAATATCGATATTTTTTATTGGTCCAAACATACAAATGAGGACATTAATTCTTTAAAACTTAAAATTATAAAATTTTAAACCGGGATTCAAAAAATGTTTTACGTAAGGATAGTGGAATTTATGCTTGGGTTTGCTAGTGTATATTACAGTATTTAGTTTCACATATATTACAAGTTTAGAGTAAATATCTCAATTTTTAAACAATAGAGCTAGAGAGTCCGTGCGGAGTTCCGTGCCATTTATTTTATCATCATGTTTAAGAACTAGCATCACAACTGATTAACCGATATATTATATAGTATAAACTAGCGCTTTAACCAGATATAGCATTAAAGTACGCCATTATGCATTATTCACTTTACAACACCTATTTTGGAATTAATGAAATATATTTTTAATTCTAAATAATCATTTTTCAATTTTGTTGCAACCCATTTCAGTGGCCGCATGGTATAACACGCTACTCTCACAGTAGACTAGACTGACGTTGATGGGGAGATAATTTTTCGAATCTCGGTCGGGTGTACTGACGGTAGTTTAAAAAAATAATGGGTTTCCACTCTCTCCACGCAAATGTAAGAACAATTCTTCTAAATATAATCTTTCTAATACTTAAAATTATTAGAATAATTAGTATATAAGCGTATAGCCCGAACGGGTAGTAAAACGCGATGCTAAAAAAAAACTATTTTTTTCTTTCTTACTATCCCTCATAAAAAAAATTGAATTTGAGATTTTGATAGATATCGACGTTTCATGACCCTATTAACCCAAAAGAAGGTTTTTTTGATGACCTCTTTATGTTTATTTGTATCTTGTCCTAGAGCTGAAACCATTTTAATGATCGGGTTAAACTTGGTATCCAGGATTTTCATAAAGTCAGAGGAGTTTTTGGATTTATACATCAAACCACTAAAATTAATGGTGTTTACTCAAGAATGAAAAGAAAAAATGGATTATCTCAAAATAGGCTCTAATGATTTTGATTAAAATTCGTAGCTAGGCACGGTTTAAAATTACAAACAAAATGGCAAGTTTAATTTTCCCAATAAAATGACTTTGAAGGTAATTTTACACGAGGTGAATTTCCAATTTTGTTCATATCTCTGCTACTATTTGAGAAACGAAATAACCTATCATTAGGAAGTTGTAGCAGGCCTTCTATTAAAAATAAAAAACATTTATTTGAAATATATCTATATTAAACCAATAGTTTCTGAGATATTGGTAAATGTATTTTTTTAAATATAGCTTTGGAAAAGGGGAGTTAAAAACGTACATGACGGTACAAATAATATGCTTCTCTAACAGTATAATATTTTATATATGTTCTTTGATAAAATGTTATGTTATTTTTTTCTCCATCATGTTTAAATAACAATATATATTATTTTGTTTCACGTGTCTTACTATTTTTAAGTAAATGCCTCAATTTTTATTAGTTAAAGTGGGGGAAAACGGACTCTCAGGTGGGAGTGCAGGAAACGCGATAAACGGTAAGTGTTTTTGTAGTATTTCTATCAAAACTTTTTTTTTGGTCAAAATAAATCAAATATGGCTCCAGTACAAACATATAGTTTAATTTTCTTCACATGGTGACATCAACAGTACTTGAATATTGGTCAAGGGTGCCCTTGAATTTAATGATAACTTTTTATCTTCAATAAAAAAGTGTTTCATCTAATGCCGCTCTGCTCAAAACAGATATTAAAAAACTGTTGATATCACCATGGGAAGTAAATTAAACTATATGTTTGTAATGAAGCGACATTTTATTTATTTTGGCCAAAAAGGTTAAGAAATAAAAACTGAAAAACACTGGCCTTTTCTCGCGTTACCTACATTACCATCTTAATCGGGAAATGTTGATAGTAAATAACGCTCCAACCCGAAAACTCATTGAAATGCTGCGGTTTTATGCTTTATTCATTTAGCAACAGCTAATAGTGTTGGTATTTTATCAGTCTAGGGGGTGGGATTGTCTAAAATATCATTCTCGTCACAGGCTAGATTGCCAATGACGCCAAGATCGGGGTTCGAATATAATTTGGGTGTACTGAAGGTGTTTTTTCCCCCCTAAATGGCGTATCCCCCCTCTCTCCACCCAAAGGTGAGTACACTTCCTTTAAATTCAATCTTCCTTATTTCTAACAAATTAGATTTATTATTATTATTATTATTATTATTATATAAACTAAACGGATAGTTAGATGTGATGGTCAAATAAATAGTTTGTAATCAAAAATAAATATTTCAACTTTGTATATATTAAAAAACTATGTTAAAGTGGCTTCATTGGTCTCAATCTTTATTTTTTAAGCAGAATACAAAAAAAATCACTCCACGAAGCAAGGCTTGGTTCGAACTGTATAACATTGCTTTGTTCGTGGGGTGAGACGGGTTCTTAGTTCCTCTCCGTCTCAGATTGATATCTGGATACCTTGTTAAGCGCGGCAAAGAAATACGGGGGAGCCCCATATGGGCAACGTCTGCTATCCGGTCTCCTCCACCTCCTGTCACCGTGTCTGAGAGGCAAGGGACCTCAATGGACAGTGGGATAAAGGGGACTCTTCTTCGATTACACACTTTAATAAGGCCCGACACCGCTGGATACGTGGACTAAACGTCAAGCTCCTCTGGTCTGGTGAATTGGTGACAGAGAGGTAAAAGCTCGAAAACCGTCCGGGCTTACCGAATATGCTTTTCCTTTCTGGCTCCCAAACTCGTTCCTACGCAAATGCATGTCCACTTCCTCTATATTTAACCTTCCCAATCCCTAAAATCATTAGCTGAATTAGTACTTAGGCGTATAACCCGAACGGGTAGTAAGATGCGGTGGTATATAGATACAAATTAATGTATCCGACAAATCGGGAAAGTTAAGGTCATTTGAGGTGGGATAGTAGGGATTAGTATTCAAGGACCTCTCTTTTGCGGTATTTATATCAAACTTTTTTTCTGCAAAATAAATAAAATATTTATCTAATAGAAACAAAGTGTTTAGTTTTAATTTTCGTCACATATTCATATCAATATTTCTTGAATATATATCAAGGGTGTCCTAGATTTTGATGAGAACTCTTTCTCTTCAATTAAAAAGTGTCTCATCAAATGTAACTATGCTCGTGACAAATATTCAATAATTGTTGATACCGCCAAGTGTAGAAAATTAAACTCCATATGTTTCTACTGAAGCAATATTTGATTGATATTTTTTCCGAAAAAAAAAAAAGTTTAATATGATAACGGCAAAAAAACACTGGCCTTTTATCGCGTATCCTCACCGTACCATCTTAATAAACCCTCGTTAACAGGTTAAGGGGACATGAACTCTACAATATATAAGTGAAAAAGGTATTCACTAGGCCCTCGTGAATAAGTTGAGGAGACACATACTATACATATAGGTGCAAATAAAAAAGAAGCCTCTAAACGTCACCGAAATAAACAGGCATGAAATTATGTACCAGTGACAAATGAGAGGTGATACAAATGTGTTTGACAGTGACTGACGTTACGACACCTATTCCGCGCGGACAGCTCTAACAACATAAATAAAATACGTGTGGCTTGTTTACTATAAATTAATAACAGAACATAGTTTTTCATGCATACCTAATTTGTTTCTAAAGGTCACTTTCACCTGAAATAGTTCCGTGTCCTAGGCGATTGCATAAATACATACTCATTTATCTATAATATATTTATGAACACGTGATCACATCCATACACAACCTACAAACTAACTAAACTTTGGACATAACAACTAAACCTGCAACTGTGGTTGCATGGTCTAAGAAGTCATTCTCTCAATAGACAATAAATTCAACCTTCCTCATCTCCAAATCATTGGGTGTAATTAGTAAATATGTGTATAAGCTGAACAGGCCAAAATACGTGGTGCTGTTTTTTTAATGTTTAAAATCATATAAGGGTCAGATTGGCAGTGAGGGTCAAAAATACATAATTGAGATTTTTCTATCAAAGTGATAAATTAACTTTCAGTGGTCTGACGGTAAAGTCTTGGTCGGTTTTCAAGTCGTAATGCACAATTTTTTCTTTTTAGCACCACGTCTTACTAGGCTACTTGTTCAGACTATACGCACTTGTACTAATTATGTTAACGAGCTAGGAATGAGAAAGGTTAACTTTAGAGGAAATGTACCCGCATTTGCTTGGAGGCAGATTGGAAAACCGCTTTGAAAACCACCCTCAGTACACATGACCAGGATTCAAACCCCGATATCTACGTCATAAGCAGTCTAGTCTATTGTGCGAGTGATGCCTTAGACCATGTAGCCACAAGTGGGTCGTGCATAGATTAAACAAATATACATTATAACTTATTCAGCCTCTACCTGGGATTCAACCACGCCCTTTTTAGAACTGTAGTGGTGTCCCTTCACTCAGAGACAGGGTGGTGGAACGTTATTTATAGCAAACGGGCGCCTTGGTCTAAGGGCACGGGGGAAAAGGGGGAGGTTCAATTTGAACTCTAATTAAGTTAGTGCTTCCATCTGTTCCACATTTATGAGACCTTTCTGATGCACCTTAGATTATTATTAAAAGTGCTCTCTGTATTTTTAATTTAATTTAAGTTGTTGTTATGGAAAAGATGTGTAATGTGACTTTACTCCCTTTTTTCCTTTGTACCATCATATGGTCTAGAATCGATCGTCAGCCAATCACCCATTTGACTTGAATTCGTATACCGGGAGATTGGTTGACTTCTGAGGTTAGACTATAAATAGGCACGTAACTTAATTTACGATTAGGTTTGGTATTCGTAAATAAAATTTAATTTTAATTTATATCAGTGGACTCACGGACTAAACGTCAAGTGGGTCTTGGCTGGTATGGTATGGTAATAATGGTAGGTCCAAGATTCGAGTCATGGTTGGATTTTTTTTAAATTTTGAGTTATTTAATTTGTCCTTTCCGACTTATCATATCAACACACGACTTGCAAATTAGCTTGATTCTAGAACAGACACAACATCTCTTCCCTCCCGGTCTTCAATTTCAAGGGGAATATAGTCGCGATATTAATGTCTACCTTTCTATATATACACTAGCAGACCCGACAGACGTTGTCCTACCCGAACGTTGGCTTTTCGTTTGGGTGGCATAGTTGATTTAGATAATAAAACAAATACAATGTGATCATCACAATAAAACCACGCCACCTATGGTACACAAACATAACTATGAATTATTCTCAGAAGTTCAATTATTTTTGAACTTTTCAGAAGGTTTTAACGGTCAATTATTAATATTATATTCATTATTATAAATATTGGGGTGGTGGGTGAAATGTTGAGGTTACATGTTCTGATATGCAAAAAATCTAAAAAAAAAAATCCCCCCAAAAAAATTCCCTAAAAGATAAAAAAAATTCCTAGAACCCGATTTCAGCGCCACCTACCGGGTCCAATTGTGAATCTAAACCATCCACGGACTCACTAAAACACACACACACAAAATTTCATCAAAATCGGTCCAGCCGTTTAGGAGGAGTTCAGTGACATACACACGTACAGAAGAATTATATATATTATTACAATTTCACCTATGATAATTTTTTGGCCATGTAGGCAATTGAACCTTAGACCTGCAGATCCGTATGCACACGTACTACCAACTGAGCTGAGATCTCGGGTTGGCTGGATTTATTGGAGGTGTTTTTTACCTAAATGATTTCGCACTCTCGTCTACATTCAAATGCTGATACATTTTCTATAAATTATACCTTACTCATCCCTACCCCATTAGTGTGATATGGTCAGAACTGACAGGTATAGTCTAATTTTCATAGAATGGGCCTTTTAGAATGTACCAAACTTTCTGCGGAAAAAAAATTGATAACGTTTTTATATTTTATTATTGTTATATATATTTAAATTAATAATATCTATCGAAAGTGACTGAAGATCACATGACTTGACGTATGGATACATGGAAGTATATGCCTATCTAGTAGCTTTTCCTTCCTATGAAAATTATAATACCTAGTAGCGTTTATAGCTGCCAGTCAGTCTTCCTATAAAAATAGTATTGTAGTAACTTTTATAGCCAATTACAAGTGGTCTGTAGTAACTTGTATAGATATATAGTTTAATAAATAAAAGTTAATAAAAGTTATAAAAATTGGACTATAGTAGTTTTTATAGCTGTCAGGTTTCTTTCTATAAAATTTGACTGTATTCACTTTTTTGCTGTCAGATAAGGAAGGCCCTTCCTTTAAAAATGGGACTGTAGTAACTTTTCTGACTGTAATATAAGACCATTCCTATGAAAATTGAACTGTAGTGGCTTTTATAGTTGTCAGTTAAAATAGGTATGTAGTAATTTTTCTAGCTGTCAAATAAAAAATAAAAATTTGACTGTACAGTGCCAAATAGAATCTAGTCCTTATGCAACTATCATGATTGATTTTTCCATTTGTGTCGGCCGAGAAGAAAAAGTTGCTGTAGGCCTACTAAAGTAGGACGCATCGATCCTTGAAACAGTGGACAGCAGACCACTTCCTTCACCGCCCAACGAGCGTTGTGGACATCAGCTCGAGTTTTACTCTTGAAGCGCATCGCAAACACTTTTAAACGTGTTCCAGTGGGAGATGATACTTGTACTGTCGGGATAAAAAACATTGACCGCTGTCAGAACGCAAAATAAAGTCCCATTTCACACTGACACTCGGTTTATGAAGTCAGTATTGCGATGAACTGTATTTCCGGGTGTGACGGGGAGGCCCAGGTTCGAATCTCCTTCTGGTTTACTTTAGGATTTGTTTTTACCCGTGCGATTTATTTAAGTAGTTTTCACATTTCCTTTACCAAGTTAATGCAGGTGCAGATCCTCTAAACTACCTTTCTAATCCCTACTTTTTATACTAAGCCGTTAACAGCCCTAGTGTTAACATTGTTAGTAAGATGTTTAGGGAAAGGATGTAATGTAGTGGCATTTGTGTGAAGGTAGAGCGTAAAACCGTTTGGGGGAAAAACAGCCTCAATACACCTACCTGGATTCGAGACTCTACCTCTCCATTACCAGATAAACAGACCACATAGACTGGATATTTAGTCCACGTGCCTACCGATGCAGTTGATACTATTTTTTTAATTTAATTTGTTTGATGTATTTAACGTGCACTTTGTGAACCGACTGATTATATCAGCACGTGACTTATAAACTAAATTAAATCTAGAACAAACACAATACCCAGTCCCCGTCCGTTAATTCATCACTGTGAAAGGAGAAACTCATATTTCACCAATAATACATTTTAGGTCATGTCAAGAATAGAACCCGGGACCAATATCTCAGTAGACAAACACGCTACCGACTGAGCAAACATCTCGGACGATACTATTTATTTTTTTAGCACCGCCTCTTATTAACCGTTCGGGTTATATGCCTATGTACTAAACTAATAGTTTATAAGGATTGGGAAGGTTTAATAAGGAAGAAGTGCACTTAAATTTGCCTAGAGGGAGATTGGAAAACAATTTAGGAAAATCACCCTCAGTGCACCCGATCGGAATCGAACCCCGATCTCCCGATCTTCAGCAATCTAATCCAACACGAGAGTAGCGCGTTAGATAACATGGGCACCGAAGCGGGGGATGCTAAAATTGATTATAAAAAACTGTATCAGTGGCTGAACGGTCTAAGGTGTCATTATTGTGTTGGGCTGGTCTGCTTATGACGAGGAGATTGAGGTTTGAGTTTCAATTGGTTGTATTGAGGGTGGTTTTCCCTAAATGGTTTCCCACTCTCATTCCACGCAAATACGGGATTACCTCTAAAATACTTCATTTCTCATTCCTACCCATCAGAGATTTTATCATAACCTAAACAGGTAATGGGACACGGTCATAAGAAGAAGGATTTTTTTTTAAATACATGGTAGGAATGACGATTTAGAAATTTACATTTAGTTATTTTTCTGTTAACATGGGAGAAAAACTTGCTAAATTCCAGGTATAATTTAGTTACAAATATGAACACCACCATATGAATAAATACACATTAATTTGAAATTAGTGTCAGTTTTACAGGTCATACCACTAAGGTCGCCAAAATCAACTTGCGACCAATTTTAATATAGTAAAATGTAATATAATAAGTGTTCCGTAATGTACTCTACTGTGTTTGTTTTTTACTAAATAATTTCCCAATCTTTTACCACTCAACTACTTGTACACTTCCTCTAAAATTCTACATTACTAACACCTGTGACCTGCCTCATTAGTGTTTAATATGTGGCTAGCTCAAACAAGTATTGAGACGTGAAGCATATGTCAGGTCGAAAGAAATATTTTAGTGGCAGCCGTGACAGGATAATAGATTTTCCTCAGGAGACAACTTTGAATTATGTCCTCAGTAACTAATTATCCTCTCTAAACTAACACTGGTCCATCGCTATATCGCTATATAATTATTTCTCTGAATTCTCTCCACGAACAAGAACAATAAAACTACATTAACATAGTCTTATCTAACTTTCATGGCAATGTTATCTTTTGTGCTTAGAATTCATTGATGCTGAGTATACTAAAAGAGCCATATATTTTCATTAGATGACATTATTTTCCACTAGCAATTAATAAAATAGAACGTGTGTTTGTATAGGTAGTAACCTTTTTGTGTATCTTTGTTGTGTTCCAAGATAATTATAATTAAAAGCCCCAAGGTTTTACAAATAAAATGCTAAGCTGGTGTATGTTTTTTTTAAATAGCACTTATTAAATAAATTGAGAGTGCGTTTCTAGGAATTATTATTTTAAATAAATGCACAACACATTTTCTAGGTGTGACATCTGTCTAGAATTTTTTTTAGCACTGCGTCTTATTATCCGTTCGGGTTATACGCTTGTGTACTAATTACGGTAATGGTTTTAGCGATTATGAAGGTTATATTTAGAGGAAGTGTACCACTATTTACGTAGAGGGAAAGTGGAAAACCATGCTGAAAAACCACCCTCAGTTCACCCGACCGAGATTCGAACCATGATCTCTCCATCATCGGCAGTCTTGTCTAACATGAGAGTAGCGCATTAGATCTTGCGGCCACCGAAGCAGGTTATAACTTAGATGGTTTCAGAGTTAACTTTTTAAAGTAGAATAGTATAATAACTATTTATCTAAATATTACGTATATATCTCACGTACACAAACGTTTATAAAATGATTAGTTTAATACAGATGCCTTAGATTCGTAAGTTTGTAAGTCAATCAAAATTGCTTTACAATATTTGAATACATATTTAATCATCAGTTATAATATAAACCTAATTTATATCAAATCACTATAGTTCCCAAACTCCAACAAGAGTTGCTCCCTAGATGTGTGACGTATTTGGTTCATGGCTATCCCTTGAACATCAAATAAACTGAAATAATGGACAGTAGCAGTTTATAAATAATATTTCACCAAAATTACCGTCGTAAGAGGATTAAAATATATCCTGATTTGAAAAATTTTGTGCGTTTGTGTGTCTCTGATACAGAGAATAAAAGTCATTAACTTTTTAGACCTTGAAATTATATTGGATCTTTACTTTTTATATTACTCCAAATTAAAAAAGTTGAGTTGAGTAACCGGGGCTACAGCCAAACTGGTTTAATACATTTCGTTCAAACTTGTTATTTAAATGTTATATGGTTACACCTACAGGCCAAATGATGATTTTAATTCTAACTTTAAAAATCAAGGCTAGTTTACTGATGACTGGTTTGTGAAAGCTTGAAATTTTTCTAAAAATGACCTAAATACTTTTGTTTAAAAATGGATATTTGTGGAGTGATTTACACAAAGAATAAACTGAATACTTTTCTAAATTTTAAATTGTTTAAAAATTGCTTTGCCAATTTTTTTAGAATTAGTTTTTTAGGGATGTTTTATATAACTAACATATTATATTGGTTTATCGATAAGAATTCCTTTAAAGGTAGCTTACTAATAACCTATTTTTGGAAATATTCCTCTAAACTATAATAAACTTGTGTCGTACAAATGAGTAATAGTTACGTTTGCTTTGGCCATGCCCTTTAAAACGTTTATTTTACACACCACAATCATGATTTAAGTACCATTTAATTATTGGAATTAAAAGCAATAGCTCTTAATCTTTTATAGAGTTACTTTCCTACTGGTATTTAATAATTTCTTAACCTACATAAACCTATGACAATTTTTGTATGAAAGCTTTAGCTGGAAGCGTCAATGTGTTCAGCCTCGATGGTATGCCAACATTCAAGTACGAATCTTTCCCGTGAGTAGTGATGAAGATTTGCTTTGTCATACCCTCATTATAAAGTAGGACCACCTATATTAGTGTCCTGACATACAACCCGAGGCTATTTTCACCTCTTATAGACTGCCAACTTGGACGTGAAACTATTTATTGTTAGTAATACATTGAGAATTGAATGTTTGAGGTAACTGTTTACAAAGGTAGAATATTTTAAAATTAAAATAATTAAAGAAGTAAAATATTTGACAACCATAACTCAACTGGAAGTACGTCTTACTAATAATATAAGTGTCTAGGTTCAATTACTGAAATGGGTGGTAAATGTATCATTGTAAAATTAAGAGTTTCCCCTTCCTTCCTACACACACTTTTTATCAATTATTTATTTATTAGATATTATGTCTGTTATACAATTAAGCTTATATGTGAATTTTATGTTGATATACTAAATTAGTTCAGAAAGATCAATTAAAATACCTCCAATAAAAAACAGATGAGATGATTGAGAGATTGGATGGTCAAGTTTTTTTAGTTGAATGTTTGGTATGTTGATAGCTTAGAATCTTATTTTAAATTATATTTTTACAGGAATTTTTCAGTAATTTTTTGTTACTGAACAACATCACGCATAAATAATCGCGATACGTCTAATATTCTCAAGATTGTTTAAGTGTTGTACTTCAGAATATGGTAATCCCGTTTTAGGGTCTTTTGATATTTAGGTCATATTTTATAGGTTTCTGTAATTTTTTGGTAATTTTTAGGAATTTTTGAGAAACTTCAAGGTATTCATGTTGAATAAGTATATTTTATAAATTCATAAATGCCCTAACATGAATTTTTTCTGCATACAGCTGTCGGAATAAAAATATAATGTTGTAATGAAATGTATATCCTCTTTGCTTGTATGGGTGTGAAATACATATTCCTGGCTCGAGAGGGTTGCGTTCGGAGGGAGGTTAGCTATTACTTCTGAAGCAGATATTTGTAAATCAATATTATATTTAGCAGAATGCAAGAATTTATTTGTTTAAAGGCTTTTCATTTCAGATGTATTTTTCAGTTTACAGTTTTGTAAAGTGCGTGTTTAATTTACTAGCGTGCATTTATTACGAGTATTTTTTCCTTCATGTTTTAAAGTTTTTTTAATAAAATAATTTTTTTGAATATTTAGGTCATTTTATAGATAATTTTTGATAATTTTTAAGTCATCAAAATCTGGGCTCTAGTGATTATTCATTTTAAAATGTCTTGGATTTGACTTGTAAACTGAGTCCAATCTAATGATTACTGGTTTAATAGGTCCTACTCTCTGCAGTAAACACAGTGTAGGAACATATAGAGATTAGGAAAGTATCTTGACCTTGGGCTGAGAAATTTCGCCTAAAGGCGGATGAATCAAGCAAACTGGTCAACAGCATTGAATGCAGAAGTCAACGAGAAACCACTGCATTAAAGATACTAAGAATAACCCAAGAGACATCAATTAGTATAATAGTACGAAGCTGTCTCAAATGAAATTTTACAGAGTTAGAATTGAAAATTGCTTCAAACCGAACACAGAATAAAAATAATAGAACTTGAGATTATAAAATATTTAATTTCATAAAACAAAATATGTGGTTAAGGATTTAAAAAAATTAATATAATCTCTTGGGCTCTTGCTTATGAAAACCACAACTACAGGTATAAAATAATCTTCATTTTTTTTATAATTGTATACAATACAGTCCAATGTTCATAGAAAGAGTCTATTATAAAACTATTTTTTGACAAAATTTATAATATTTTAAAATTTAATATTGTTATTTTATAAATATTGATAATATCTATAAAAAGATAGATATTGATCACAAAACTTGACGTATGGATACGTGAAATACTTTTATAGCTGTCGGACAAGACCTTTCTTATACACATTGTGGTGTAGTTAGACCTACTGTATATAGTGAGATTTTGTAGTTTTTTCTGGTTTTAGTAGTTTAACCAAGCTGAAAGAAGGCTTGTGGAAGTAAAAACACACACACAATCATCCCTAGCATGTCCAACAAATCAACATCATGTGTAAACGACCCTCAATCATATCGAATAACACGCTCTGTTTGCGATACAAGCGACATAATGGAGTGCCCCCTGTATGTAGACCACACATCATACATGGCAGTAAACATCGCACTAGCAACAAGCCGTGTTTGTGTGTGTGTGTTGGTTTAAACACAGTGGAGCGACAAAAGGGCGTAAACAAGCTGGTTAGTTTGTTCGTGTTGCTTCCATCGATTTGGAAAAGCTAACAAATATGGTTATACAATATAGTGAAATTATTATTTGATACGGGCTATGTAGCATTCATGAATGTTACTCGAATACATGTTGAACGAGCATATCTTGCTGGGGGTGAGGCTCACGAAGCAAATTTTGTTTTAGTTTTCCTTTTTTTATTTATTGATATAAAACATATTCATCTATATAGTATGACATTATATGTTTTCAATTTACTTTGCCTATCGTTTAAAAGTTGTATCAAATACAATAAAATGCTGAAACAAATAGCTATTTGAAGCGAATTAAGTAAAAACGGAAATGATAAAGAGATAAAACCATAAGTAAATAATAAATCCATGGCGTCATCACGCAAGAGGAACCGCTGCATGTTGTCGAAGATAATGCCAACATTTGCGGATATAGCAAAATGAACCCTCAGGCCATTACTCTCAGTTTTCTAAACCTAAGCCGCTACTTCTTTATTCAAGTACGTCTCAATTTTCCTCGCTTGGTTGAGCTTACCCCGTTTCAGACCCATTACTTCACAGACAAATCTGGAAGCGCTGAGGATCAAACCCCGAGACATCTAGATCATAAGCTAGAAATTCTGATTACTAGAGAACAGAAGCGGTCCCATAATTAAAAAGTAAAAAAATATTTATTGGTGTATTAAATAGAAAAAAAAACTCTTTTAAAAAATGAAGGAAAAATCAACAGCAAATACAAAACGAGGAATAAAACAGAAAAATACATCAGAATAAAAAACAACAACAAATTTGAAGAATAGAATCTGCTCAAGTTTTCAGGTATTTTATATTCGTGAACAAAAACTGTTTGGTGGAGAAAAAACCTTTAGTACTGGCTTCATTTTCAATCTGTTCTCCATGTATAATATAACGAGTGAAGACATAACTCAACTAGCAACTATAAAGTGGGCTGGTGTAAATTCATGACTCATTATATTAGCGTCCATGGTGACAGGAAGAAGGTATGATCATAGAAATGCTTTTGTTTGTGTGACGTGTACATATGTGACGTCACTTTGTCAAATCGTTAGAATATTTAACATGGCAAAAATGATTCAGTTAAGCCTTTATATATTTGGGGTGTTTTAAATAGCTTCGAAAACCTGCTGTAAATCCTAATGTAAATTGTTTAAATGTCCTAATTAATGTTTTAATACATTCAGCATTAATTTCCGTGTAAGTTTTAATTCATAGCTTTAGATAATATGCATCGTGTCTTACTACCCATCTGAGCTATCCTCGTTTAGTTAATTTAATTGCATTAATGGGTCAGGGATTAGAGAGAGAGGATCAAGAGAAAATGTGCTCGCCAATTTGTGAAGGGAAAGTGGGAAACTAAGAGAAAAAAACAAACCTCAGAACAACCGAATGGAATCTGAACCCTGACACCATCATCATTAAACCATACTAGATGAACTAAACGTGCCCACCAATGGGGGTAAATTTAAGGATATAAAAACGTCAACAAATATTTACAATTTATGATTTAACACAATAATTTAATATTAGCGTGTGTTTGTGCAATTATGTCTTATAATATGATAACCTAAAAACATAATGTAAACGTAAAGTCTGTTCATCGTAGGAATTGTTTTCTGAAAGGCCTTTTTCCCTACCAGAAAGCTATTAAATAGTAGGATATTGGTAGGAAAAAAAGACCTTTCAGAGAGTAATTCCTACCGTGAATGGAGTATATTTCAATTATACTTTAAAAAAAGGTTTGGTGTATAAAAACATTAATAGGATTTATTCACAACTTATAGTATAGTACTAAGTTTTCAAAGCTGCATAAAACATCAGAATGCGCATGTACTAACTACGCAAATATGATATGAATGAGTAAGGTTGGATGCAAAGGAAATGTAACCACATTTGCGTGGAGGGAGAGTTACAAACAATTTAGGGAAAAACACCCTCAGTACACCCAACTGGGTGCTGCAGTCTAGTCTAACCTATGAGTGACGCCTCATAGCATAAGGCTGACTAAGTGGGTTTTTGTTAAATAAATATCAGATTAAATACAATATTATAAGGAGGTATTTAAACAAAATTCCTTCCCCCCCCCACATTAAATAATCTACAAAACCAAAATACACCCTGTATGAGTCTTTCTGAGTTGTGAGAGTTTACCTCGTATTTCATTGTGCTATATCTACAATGTTTGTGTTATGTAGGTATAGTAGATAATATGTTGCCCCACTGCGAGGTCAAGGCGGTTATTAGTTTTTGTGACCCTCATAATGCTCCTTCTCGTAATAAACAAATAGAGACCACGTTATAGGAAACGATCCCTATTCCGCTGACTGCGCTACATCCAAATCCCATAGTAAAAACACGCGTTATAGGATAACTCCCTGTAGTCGAATGAGGTTAAGTTTGGTTGTTTTTATTTATTTAGCACCGCGTATAACTACCCGTTCGGGTTATACGCTTAAGTACTAATTACGCCAATGGGCTAGGAATTGGGAAGGTTGAATATATAAGAAGTGAACCCACATTTGCGTGGAGGGAGAGTGGAAAACCACCCCCAGTTCACCCAAACGAGATTCGAATCTGGGTCTCCCCGTCCTCCACAGTATAGCTCAACACGAAACTAGCGCGTTAGCCAACTACGGAACTGAGGCGGGTAGGCTTGGTTGTTAACATAAAATCAAGGATTTATTTATATCAAAGTCTGGAAAAAAAATTTAATGTAAGAATATTAAACTGCTTGGATATGAGGATGGTTAAAGTTTTGTTATTACTATTATTATGTTTAAAACCAGGGTTTCTAAGTCTTAAAGATGATTTAATTTTAATGTTAAATTTTCATTTTGCGTTCTGTTTAAAAAATTGCTTTTATTTATAAAACTTACTACTCATAATTTTAGAACAGATATTGCTAAAAATCTTTCCTGATATTTTCATGGATATATAAACCACTTTAGCAGTGGTTGGTGTAAGTTTTACTATAATATACCTATAAATTCAATAAAGGTATGAAAGCTTTTAAATATAACAATATAATATATTGTGGAAGGTGCCAAATAATGTTTTTTTAGAGGTAAGTTTCGAACTACTCATTTTAGAAAGCACAGTAGATTTACTATAAAAATAAAACGCTCAAATTAGTTTAAACGGGGTAAGATCACTCTTAATCTCTTAATCTAAGGTGTGTGAGTGAGGAAGGTTTTTTTAAGGTAAAGTGCATCCGTATTTACGTGGAGAGAAAGTAGTAAAATGATTTTCAGTGCACCTTGCCAAAATTAGAATTTTGACCTCCACTTCACTGAGAATCTGGTAAATTATGAGATTGACGCCTAAATCCATTTAACCACTGATGTGGGTGTAAATAATCGTAGTTTTTTTATTTGAATGATCCAATCGGTTAATTTTTTAAGTAAAATAGACCCAAAATCTAATCATTGCTTTGTATCCAAATATGTTAAAAGATTTACAAAGGGATAATCGTTGTGACCAAATATTTAGGGGACATAAATTACACCAAATATTTACTTACAGTAACTACTTTACACAATAACCTATAGCAGGACTCTTGTAGGAAGGGCCTATTTATAGATACAAATGTTACTATAACTAATGTCATTTATTCAAACGTAAGCCATGAGATCTTAATTTTTCACTTTTGATATATAGTGAGAAATAATACTAATAATATAGAAAAATGCTATCTATATGTTCTATAAGGTTCTTCCGGCTAGATTAGGCTACTGGGGACTGGAAGAGGCTACATAGTGATTAGTTACATACCCTTCACTTCACCCATCGCAAGACATTGTTAGAGTAGTCAAGTCTCGTAAACTACGGTGGGAAGGACATGCAGCGTGAATGGAAAAATCTAGCTGGATCTCGAAAAATTTGAAAACCTGGAATTTTCGATCCTTTTCTCGAAAATTATTACGTTGATTAGTTTTATTCCATTTTAAGATATGATTTTATAGCAAATAGATTTCCTAAAAATTTACTTATGTCTAGTTAAAAAAAATTGTAAAATTATATTTAATTTATCCAAAATTTCAAATTTGTGTGATTGTAAATATTTTCATAAAAAAACTAACCTTAAAAATATTTACTTGTACTTATTTGTTGTGATTTGTGCATGGATTTATTAGAGAAATCCAATTTGAAATAGTTCTTGTACAAATTATGCTCTGTACTACTCAAATTCGGGGGAAAAAATCGATGTTTTCATTCAAACTCGACTCAAAGTGAAAAATGTCTACTCGCACTTCCCTACTTTAAACTATAACTTCCTAATTACTACACCATTAGTGTAATTACATGTGGACATCCTGGAGGGGTAGTAAGGTTCAGAGTAAAGCGCGAGTTAATTTTAAAGCTAATATTTTAAGTGTGTCTAGGCTCTGACAAAAAAATATTATCGTAAATT
The DNA here is from genome assembly GCA_902151455.1 of Timema bartmani. Classification (NCBI taxonomy): domain Eukaryota; kingdom Metazoa; phylum Arthropoda; class Insecta; order Phasmatodea; family Timematidae; genus Timema; species Timema bartmani. The sequence goes on from CABFWB010000037.1 coordinate 125,939, forward strand.
TATTAGAGTTGTGTTGATTACGTTAGTATACGTTTGATTTAGTACAGTGATAATAATTCCTTTCATTGTAGAAAGAACGCAGATAAAATCACCATGCAAAACAATGACATACACCTTGTTCACTGTAAGGTTATATAGTGACACGAATAACAATTCCTTACGACCTCCGTCTTGATAAGCTAGAGGTTCATTTCTACTAGCAACATTTAACCAGTTTATTTCTTCAGATACCCACCCGACATTTCTCTTCTAATGATGGGGCTGGATGAGTTTTCTAGGAATGATACAAACCTTCAACTCTGGCACGAACAGAGTTTAGCGAGTGTTGTGCGCACCTTATCGGCAGACCTCCCGCAATGCACAGCGGCCGTCAGGCTTGCCAGCCTCTCAGGCTGTAAAACGGAGCGCTGTGAGCTTTATGGAGCGTCCTCCACTCAACGTGACCTGTCATTTGTAGGGGCGGGTGGGTGGGAAGGAAAAGGGGTTGTGGTAAAACACCTTTCTTCTCCGTTTACGGCTCTAACTCACAGATACTTCGTTTCACACGGCCACACAGGACAAATTTAAAGAAGATAGCGTGACTTTTTTTTTTTTATGAAGCTCATCACAATCTCTGCGACAATGTTTTCTCTAAACTAAACAAAAACTTGTTAAAATAATAGTTTGAGGGTATGATATAAAAGTCGTTTTCTAAAATAGTTCGTTGTAATTATTCACTGAAACATTTTACTATAAATCCCTGCAATAGCTGGTAATCGAACCCAAGTCACCTGTAGAGAATCCATTGGTTTGTGGTCATCACTACAAAATACCAGCATGGGATATCAATATGAAAATAGCTTGGTGACATGGTCACATAAGCTGTTTTATTTACAAGAAGCAGACATAAATAATTGCTTTTTACCCCCCCGTCTCGAACAATGGGCCAAAATTAATTGAATTGGAAGTGGGAAAAAAAAGAGGTAATCAATCAAGTAAGAGTTGTTTACTGTTTTTGTGTCCCTGTCCTTTTAATTTATCTATTTACATTTTAGATGGTTGTCATATTTGATTCATTCTATTGAATGTGGTTAGTTCATAAATATAGTTACTTGCTACACGAAAGGTAATGTTCATTGATATTTTTAATTTCCGTTTACCAACCTAATCATTTATTACATCATTTATAGAGACAATGACAGAGTGGAAAATATTACATGATTGGTTTCAAAAATTTTCTTTAGGGAATTAATTAGAATGACAAATCAGGATCTAACCAAAAAAAAAAAAAATACTAACAAGATTTTTATCGATTTCTTCTACCGACGCTTAACATACAAAAAAGTTTATTAGCGTTTGGGGCCGAGCTTAAAATAAACTTTGAATCACTTGTACTTAGAAATATGGGTAAAATATGTGTATTTTACTGATAACGTTTCCAATACTTTTTTACTCGACAGTTTTGTTTCGATATTTTACGTGTATGAGAACTTACAACCCGGTATCGAAATAAACAATCTTGATTGGTATATTGTAACGTTATCTTTTTAATATCATATTCTATGTGGGCCTATTTATCAAAACTTCCTGACATTTAATTCGGAAATGAGTTAATACACATAACTAGGCCTTGTACTACAATATTGTGATTATTTTTTTAAAAATTTTTAGTGATTTAATATACGGTATAGGAAGGATTCAATCGCCTCTGTGGTCTTGTGGTCAGAATTCCTGGATATAGATCCAGAGGTCTTAAGTTCGATCCCCGGCGCTTCCAGATTTTATGTGAAGCAGTGAGTCTGGAAACGAGGTCAAATCAGGCTTGTGAGGACAAACAACTTGAATAGAGAAGTGCCCGCCTCGATGGCTTAGTTAGCTAACGCGCTAGTTTTGTGTTGAGATAGACTGCCGAGGACGGGTAGATCGAAGTTTGAATCTCGGTCGGGTGAACTGGAGGTGGTTTTTCCTAAATGGTTTTCCAATCCACGCAAATGCGGGCTCACTTCTTCTATATTCAACCTTATCAATTCCTAACCCGTTAGATTAATTAGTTCTTAAACGTATAGCCCGAACAGGTAGAAAGATGTGGTGCTAAATATTATTATCATTATTGAATAAATAAGTAGTGTCTCTAGTCTCAAAAAACTGAAATTAATGGCTGGAGACTTAGTTGTGCTGACCACATGACACTCTATATCCACAACTGTTGGCACTATCTTCTCCAATATGTGGTGGCCACTCTGTCGGTATAGCTCGCTTACAGGCTGATGCCATCAAGTTTTTTTTAAGGAAGGATACTATTATATTACCATAGCTTGTATTTATTGTTTACTAGATAAATACAAATACTCAATGGATCCAGAGAGAAAAATTCTTCGAAACAGAAACATATTCTTATCGACACTTTTCTTTCGATACCACATACTTACTTGTGCAATGCCTCCTTACGCCCAAATTTGGGGTGGTATTACATGGTAATATTTGTTTTATAAAATAAAAATATTTTGACATAAATTTTATAAAATAAACGGTAAAAGATCTAAAACTATTTTTAATGTTAGATGTGCTATTAACTAAACTACACCACATTTCTTTCAAACTTGCACAATAGACGTAGGTCAATAATTACTAACAGCTGTTTGCAATACGAACTTGAACTTAATATCTCAAATTGTAGCAAAATTGTTTACAAATGAACCGAGAAACTTTTTTTAAAAAGTCACCAAAGTCATCCCATTAATAAAATAAAATAAAACTTAACATTATATAAGTGTGGAAACATATAATAAATAATCATGTTCATACCGTAAAAATAAATAATTAAATGCTTCTTATTCTTAAAATGTCACAATTTTCTTTGCTAAAACCTAAGCACATGCTTTACAGTGAAATGTTTTATCACATATTTGTTTGCAAAATAAATTGTTTTACACAAGATCTTTGATGGAAGGTGAAAGTTACATCATATTTCTTTTATAAAATAACTCACAAAAAATATAACATTTAAATACCTCTTCTTCGAACCCCGTACCAGTGAGCTCGTGGACAAAAGCGTAAGCCTCGTATAGTTTTCAGGTGACTAGAGAAGTCAGCTCAAATCCCGACTGTGTATACCAAGGTGTTTGTTTCCTAAATTATTTCCAACGCACCCTCAACATAAATTCTGTTATATTTCCAGTAAAGTATCCCTTTATTCCCTACCCCGTTAGTGTAAAATTGCGGATAGTTCGGTAGAATAGCAAAACGAGGAGCACACATAAATTGAAGCAATATGTATATCCCAGGTGTGGGGAATCATTTTTAATTAGAAGGGTGTATGTCACTTCGCGGATTCCTCATAAGGCCACACATTTCATGTACAGTAAATTTTGCTAACATTATTATGACATACTTTAGCTAAATTTAGGTAAAGTTTTTTTAGTAACCCATAAAGGAGTGAACGGTTTTTTAATCTACATTTTTACTTTTTATTCAACGAGATCAAGTTTCAATATTTTATATATTTACTATGTATTCATTGAGGAACACATTTCTTTAGGAAATAATATATAAATTATAAAATACTTGAGAGAAAACAGTTTTTACACTTTTTCTCGAGTTTGTCCTCCGTGGTTCTTGGTTCATTTTTAAATTCAACTGTGTATATTTACTGTAGAAGAATAATTTAAGTTTGATAATGTATAATTTATAAACGACGAAGGGAGATATTTTACAGACTATACGAAAAGGCCACACCGAACACCTCAAAAGGCCACATGCGGTCTAAATGCTGCAAGTTCTCCATCCCTGGTCTATTCATATATTCTGCAACATTGTTATACCCTCTCTGATAAATATTGATAAATCATGACAGTTATTATCTATGCACATGACCCAGTGCATGGGAATGTGAGAATCACAACTCTCAGCTTGATGAAATATTCATACTTGCTTCCTTGACCCTCAATCTCTCCTTCCCACTTACCCCTAAAAAAAGAAAATAACAAACAACTACATATTTTTGTTTATAATTAATTATATACTATTGATATATTGCTATCGTCATCTGAAATTAAGAATTAGAATGTGTGACTTTGTGATTTTTTTTTATGTGTACAGGTTTACTTTTCCAAAAATGGTCAGTACCTAATTTTACACATCATGATTAATTATGATGACATGTAGAAATTAGATTGTTTATTTTATGTGTCCAAAAACTTTTCAATTAGTTATCGAACTAAAATGTAAAACTAATAAATGTAATTAGATTTTTTTTAACGACTTTTTGTTTAAACCAAAATTAATTGTTCGTTCTCGTGATTTATTAGTTATCTATAAACCTTGGCCTTGATCAGCAGTAAAAACATTCGCAATTTTATCTAAGGTTACAAATTCGATTCCCGTGTCCATGTATGTTTTTATAAAGTATATTTGAATATTGATTTAGTTTTAGGGCGATAATTTAGGGATTACCGTGAACACCATAGCATTTGACATGGTTAACGAATTTAAATATGTAGTAACAATTACAACAAAGATAACAATATTAGAGTGGAAATTAGGAAAATAATTACATTTGTGAAATGCATGATATTATTCGGTCATTATGTTATTTACATCTCGCCTGCTATCAAGGAATGTAAAACTCAGAATATACCAAACAATAGTTTTACCGGCTGTTCTCTATGGATGAGAAACGTGGTCTCTTACCTTACACGACGGAAACAAATTTAGGATGCTAGAAATCAAGATTCTTGGGAAAATATTTGTTCCAAATAGGATTGAGGATACTTGGGAGTGTAGGTTACATAATGATGAGTTACATACCCTGTATTCATCACAAGACATTGTTAGGAGGTAATCAAGTCTCGTAGATCCTGGGGGGCTGGACATGCAGCGTGAATGTGAAAACCTAGAACCGTGTTCAGGTGATTGACTGGCATACCCAATGGGAAGAGATAGGGTTTAATGAGGTGGACTGGATAGAACTAGCTCAAGATAGAGATAGGTAACGTATTTTTGTAAGTGTGGCAATTAAACTATATCTCTGCTCTGTGACCTAATTATAAATTTGAGTACAACTGAAATTACTTTATAAAAAAGTAGGGTACCAACATCAGTGGTCGTATGATCTAAAGTTTTACTCTCGTAATAGATTGGAAAGCCGCTAAGGGGGAGCTCAGGTTTCTAGTTCCGGTTGGTCACACTTAGGTTGTTTAGTTATTGATAAATGGTCTTACACTTCCCCTCCAAACAAACTAGGGTGCATTTTCTTTAAATCCTACCTTAATATTCCCTAACTCTTTAGAATATTTTTTTCACCGTTTTTAACTACCCGTTCGGGCTAAACGCATATCTGATAAATACGCTAATGAGAACGGTACAGTTTTAGAAGAATTTCTTCACATTTGCGTGGAGGGAATCTGCGAAACCATTTAGGAAACACTATTCTCGGTACACTCAGACAGGATTCGAACTTCAACCTCCTTATCACCATTAAACCACAATAAACAAGCTCGATGTCCAAACGTGGGTTTTATTTGTTGTAAATATGCGTAAAGTCCGGATGGGTATTAAGACGCAGCACACGTAATAAAAACCAAACTATTACAAAATGGCTAAAAACGTGGATGTACATTTTATCGCCCGGCAGCACTTGGTGCAGTTACAAACTGAAAATACAAACAAAAAAACAAACTAAAATTACAAACAAAATAAAGCTAGTATATAAACTGGAGTTCCTGGATGCATCAGTAAAAGTAATTGTGTTGGCTCGTGTATATTACAAACACAAAGCTATGCAGATGAGTATTTATCGCTCTTTCTCTCTTTTCTCCTGAGAGGGCAGGATCATCTGTAGTAATGAAACCACGCGCGGCGCGGTGCGCTCTCTAAATCCTTGCGGCCGAGAGTAGTGTCGTACCTCTGGCCAACAAGGGACCAAGTGCTTCTTTCGCTGTTCATTATACAGTATAAGTCCAATAATCCGGCACGCTAAGGACTTCGGTAATTCCGGATTACCAAAAAAGTCGGATTATTGGAAAATATTTGTGTGGTGCGGTAAAAAATGAGGGGGAATAACTTTGAAAACTGTCATGGTTAATATGTAGTGTAATAATTTATTTACCCTCATTAGTGGCGGAACGCTCTAAGGCAGCGTTTTTTAAATTGTGCTCCGCAAAGCCATTGGGCTCCGCCATAGCTATTTCAGGCTCCATAAGGCAATTTTAAAATATTCATTATTTGTTTTTCTACTTATAAAATATCATCAGTATTTAGGATTGACAGGTTTTTTTCAAATATGATTGAAAGACATTTACCAAAGGATCAGCTAGAATATGTGATGTTTTCTGTTTGTTTTATATTTGCACGGTTTAACTGTCATTATTGAATGTTTATATTATTATTGTAATTGTATTGTATTGTAATTGTATGGTAAAATTGTATGAAGGATCCCGAATATATTTTTTTTTAGTGGAAGGGTTCCTTCCGTTTAAAAAGTTTGGAAACTTCTGGTCTCATGTGTTACTCTCTTGTTAGAATGACCAGCTGATGACAGGGATATCAAGGTTCAAATCCCGGTTGGGTCTACTGAGAAGGGGTTTTCCTAAATTGTTTTCCACTCTCTCTCTCCGCGCGAATGCGGGTGGGTTTCCTCTAAATTAAGCTTTCCTAATCCCTAACCCATTAGTGTAATTAGTACATAGGTGTATAACCTGAACAGGGAATAAGATGCGGTGCTAAAAAAAAGAGAAAAAAGATCAAAAGGACCTACTAATACCAAACGGATAGTAGAATATGGCGCTAAAAAAAAGTTGCGTGACGCTTGCGTTAACCGTTCAAATAATCGTTAAAAATAAATGGTACGGTGCACCGTACGGATTTTCTCGCTTCATTACCTAAAAATGGAGATATTTACTTAAAACTCATGAAATATTGTTGAAGAAATAAATGGAAATAAATGGTACGGCGCACCGCACAGACTTTCTCTCTCTTTCTATAAACTCGTAAGATTTCTGAACGGAATAATGTACATTGTATCATCACCACTCCACATAAGA
>CABFWB010000037.1:155557-210278 GCA_902151455.1 Timema bartmani
GTGTGGGGGTGGGTGTGTGGATGGATGGATGGATGTGGCTTTATTTGGATATCAACACACAGGTTGCAAATTAATGTACTTACTAAACTGCCCTTATCTGTATTGAATCTCCACCTTCCCAAGTCGTAGCCAAGCGAGCTAACCACTAACTTGCTCTAGCGGTGACGTCCTAGTCCAACGTGTAGCAATATAACGACTTTAAGGTTGGAGTGTAGGGGACGCGAGAAAAGGTCGGTGTTTTTGAAGTGTTTATATCAAAACTTATTTTGGTCAAAATAAATAGAATATTAATTCATTACAAACATAGAGTTTAATTTCACTCACATGGTGACCTTAACATTTATTGAATATCTTTCAAGGGTGTCCTGGAATTTAATGACAACTTTTTCTCTTCATTTAAAAAGTTTCTTGTCTAATGCCGCTATGCTCATGACAGATATTAAAAAAAACGGTGAAGTCACAAGTGAAGAAAATCAAACTCTTTGTTCTTACTGAAGCAATATTTTATTTATTTTGACCAAAATATTGTTTTCTATCAAAACTGCAAAACACTGAGCTTTTCTCGCTTTCCTTACATCCTCACCTCAAGGGAAAGTTCCCAGACTCCCGAAAGCATTCTGAATTTTTCTTGCATAGCTTAATTCATTTCGGTACGATATTCCTCCTTCCTTCCCTGGCTGGCCTCCCTCGTAACAAAGTACCACCCGAGAGAAGCAATTCATTAACAACCCTCCCCTACCCCATCCCCCTAAATTATCAGGGTGGTAGGAAGGCGAGAGAGTTAGCCCCTGATTACCAGGGTCTCGAACCCAAGGCCTCTTCGCTCTTATCATTATCGTACCTTGTTGCTCGTAATCTGCGTTGAGTGCCTATTCCTTCTACCCTTTCTAATTAATTTCCTTCTCGGAAGGGTTTGAGGGTGTCGAGGGGAAGGTTATAAAATCGTGCCGGTCTAAAAGTGCACAGCACTCACCTCTTCCACTTTCACAATTTCATCAAATAGCAATTAAGGGACTTAAATGAATGAGAAACGAAGTAAATTTGTAGCAAAGTAGTATCAATTTTTTTTAAAGAAAGTTTTAGTAAAACAACTTGTTGAAATCAAATATCGGACTAAAAAAGTGTTGTGAGCATCTTATCTTTTAAAATATATTTTTACTTTCCTTATAGATAAAAACTAAATAGCTCCTTTTAACTTATTAAGTAAATATATTAATATGCAAACAGTGAAATAGATATTTTTTTTATAAAGTTACGCGTGCCATAACTTAATTTTTGATATAATAACAAAATCGTTATTCAATAGAATCGTATAATAAGGACACGACAAAATTAAGGGAGTTTAAAAACAAGGTGTTTTGGAAGATATTTGGTCCAAAAAGGAATGAGGATACTGGGGAATGGAGGATCTTACATAATGATGAGTTACATTGCCTGTAATCATCACAATACATAGTTAGGATAATCAAGTCTCGTAGATTACTGTGGGAAAGACATGTATCGCGAATGGAAGAATCTAAAACCATGTTTAGGGTATTGACTGGCAAACCTAATGGGAAGATCTAGACGCTGATTGAAGGATAACATTAGAATGGACGTGAGAAAGAGATAGGGTGTAATAAGGTGAACTGGATACAACTAGCTCATGATAGGGATAGGTGGAGTACTTTTGTAAGCTCAGCAATGAACTTTCGAGTTCCTAATGCCATAGATAAAGTAAGTAAGTAACATATATTAATAAAAGTCTAATGGTGTCTGTATATATGTATGTATATCAGTCCAGAGAATTTTTATCACTTCTCAATGAGAGAAAGTGCTTAAATTTGGTGAAATTATTGAGGAACCACCCAAGAGGTGCTCAAATTTTCCAAACTTAAAAACTGATAAGGAATAAAATTAGTAAAAATTAAAATGTGATTTATTTAATCATTTTAATTTGTTGACATAATATTTGCATTTCAAAAGCAAAGAGAAACTAACTAATAAATTATAATCTCAAATCCAAGGATAAATTGCCGATAATAATGCAGTGACATGTATTTATGATTTGTCATACAAAAAGTTTAATACTCTAATTAAAAGAAAACTAGCAATACAAAGTAGCAAATAGCATCACCTTCTAAATAAAACTAATGACTGATGGTTTATGTGGGTATAATACTAAACAACGCCTATGCAATGGAATCTGCCTAGTAGTGACTTTTTTTTTTTGCAAATCTAATCAACGCAACAATTTCAAGGGAATGTGTGTTTCATACAAAAAAAAATTGATTTGGCCCCTATAGACCGTGACATCCCCTTTATTTTGAGACGGAGGCAGTTTCCAACTAATGTTCTCAATGACGATTAAGTGACAAGTTCAAACCTTGGCTAGGATTTGTATTTATCTGCCCAAGCCAGTTTTCAGCCATGGACAATTAATTGTACGTGGCTTTTTTTTCCTCAGCTGAGGCTCAACAGACGTAAAGGTTAAAGTAGTTGAAGGATCAAATCAGGGGACACTGATACCGAAAAACCCTAGAGTATTCACAAAAAACTTAGTAAAATAAAGAAATTTTGTAATTTATTAATTAAAAATAAAATGTATTTAGTTAATTAGCACTTTAGTCATTCTTACTTAATATAATTAAGTGACAGATATATGCTTTTATAACAAGATAGCCCAACATAACAAAACCCGAACTTTCACACATCTACAAATTGAAGGTTCAGTTTTGTTTTGTCGGGTAGTATTGATATCAGCTGGTGGTATAATAAAGAGTTATATTTCGTTTACTCACAGCATCCTCCCTCTTGGCGGCAATGGACCGGGCAGCAAACCCGTGTACAGACTTTTTCCAGTTTGCATGCGGGACGTGGAACAAGAAACACGTGATACCTGAAGATCGCAGCAGCATCAGCACCTTCGAGGTACTGGCCGACCAGCTGCAGGTCATCCTGAAAGGTCAGTTTGGTCGTCTTATTCTAGATAAAGATTAAAATAGGAAGAACCTTTTATAAAAAAGGACGTCCGAATGTACTAATAGTACATCCTTTCCGTGGAGGCTCTTTCCATGTCCTGATGAGATGAGATGATGTGGATAGTATGAGGGTGTGGAACCAGTGGAAACAATTAAACCTAACTTAAGCCTAAATGACCAAACCCTGGTGACGGTTGGTGTGATTACTCTTTCTGGAAAAAAATACCCAAGGTACCGACTGGAAATCGAACCCGGGATCCCTAGGCTCGTAGCCAGGTGCACTGACAGCTACATCACGGGGTCAGTTATTAGGTAGGTAATACTGCTCGAACCAGACGTTCTCTTGAGAAAGTATTGGAATTTAGATTAGTCAAACCATTAAGCCGTATTTTAAAGAATAAATTATTGATAAATAATTATTGTATTCGTCCTCCTGGTGAATGTTGTGATACTTTATTCCAACTATCTAATATTTTGTGTTGTTTTTAAATACATTAATTAATGAGGGAACCAAGCTGGCATGAAGCTTGATATACCGTATGTTTGATAGCTATATTAAGTGCGATGGGAATCTAATGCCCCAATCCACAACACTAACGGTGTAGGTATTAGTTAGAGTATGTATTGATTAACGTGTTTTACTACCTGTTCAGATTATACTCACATGTACTGATTACAAGAATGTGTTAGAGATGATAAAGGTTGAATTTAAAAGAAATGTACCCACATTTGCGTGGAGGGAGAGTGAAAAACAATTTTGGAAAACCTTCCTTAGTACACACGATCGGGATTTGAACCCCGATCTCGCTGTGATCGGCAGTCCAGTCGATTGCAAGAGTGACGCTTTAAACCATGCGGCCACCGAAACAACTTATAGTTTATTAAATAATAAATGACCTCTGCATCGGTAGGTACACGGACTAAGGCATCAGTTTCGTCTGGTTTGGTTTTCCAGTGGCACAGAAGCCGCAAGAAAACGGGATGTTCCGGGTTAGAATTCCCATCCGACTACATTTTGGAGTAGTTTCTCAACGAATAATTGTTACTGTAATTTTCTCAATATTGTCTCCCGATGCTTATACAGACATATTTCCTCTCAAATCCCCTTAGACTAAGCATTAATAACACTCATGATTATCTAAGGGTCAAAAGTTCAATCCCCGGTGTAATTAGAAACTTTATTACTGCGAAGGGAGAGTTTTTTTACCTTTCGCTAATTGGTAAACCAATGGTCTAGATTCTACTTGTTGTATTTTCTATAAAAAACCGTAATAATAAAACAACTAATAAAAGTGCATAATTATGTCAGAAAAATTATAAAAGTGACATATATATATATGAGGGCTTGAGGAAGAGTGGAAAACCAATTTAGGAAAAAATACTCTCTCTCCATTCAACTGGGATTCAAACACCGATGTATCCTTCAGATACTAACCAGACTAGATGATATTGAAGATTCAGTGATTTTTACTTTCTCGCTATCTTACAGGCAAAGAAAGTATTGTGATCGTCAAAAAAATCGAAATCGAGATTTTGATGATACTCGACGTTTCATGACCCCCCGAATCCGAATTCTCAATATTGTCTCCCGATGCTTATACAGACATATTTCCTCTCAAATCCCCTTAGACTAAGCATTAATAACACTCATGTGATAACACTCATGATTATCTAAGGGTCAAAAGTTCAATCCCCGGTGTAATTAGAAACTTTATTACGGTCTAGATTCTACTTGTTGTATTTTCTATAAAAACCCGTAATAATAAAACAACTAATAAAAGTGCATAATTATGTCCGAAAAATTATAAAAGTGACATATATATATATATATATATATGAGGGCTTGAGGAAGAGTGGGAAACCAATTTAGGAAAAAATACTCTCTCTCCATTCAACTGGGATTCAAACACCGATGTATCCTTGAGATACTAACCAGACTAGATGATATTGAAGATTCAGTGATTTTTACTTTCTCGCTATCTTACAGATAAAGAAAGTATTGTGATCGTCAAAAAAATCGAAATCGAGATTTTGATGATACTCGACGTTTCATGACCCCCCGAATCCGAAAAAGTGGTTTTTGAATTTCCGTCTGTCTGTCTGTCTGTCTGTACTTCCAAATAGAGTCTAAACTATTTTACCGATCGGGCTAAAACTTGGATCTAGGGTTTTCATAGGGTTACCCCGAGGTATTGTTGGAATTGGTTATCTAACCCTAAAATTAAGGGTAGTTTATTGAAGGGCAAAAAGAGAAAAAATCAACTTACTCAAAATCGGCTCTAACGATTTTGATTAAATTTCATTTCAAAAATTTATAAATATTCCAAACAAATGGCTACTCTTAATATTTCGGAAAAATGACTTTCAGGGTTCCGGTCTGAAGCATAAATTCTTATTTTTTATCATATTTCTGAAACTATTTGAAATATAAAATTACTTATCATTCCAAATATGTAAGTCTATTTATAATACAAATCTTTTATTCGAAACATATTTTTATAAAACCAATAACTTTCAATCTATACGCAAATATATATATATATATAAATTTTTCGAAAACTATAGGGAAAATATTGCGACCGTAAAAAAAAAATCTAGCCCAAAATGTTGATGGATATCGACGTCTCATGAACCCCCGAGCCCTAAAAATTGGTTTTTGCAATGACGTCTGTTTGTGTGTCTGTTTAACCCTAAAATTAAGAGAAGTTTAATAAAAAAGCGAAAAGAGAAAAAATCGATTTTCTCAAAATCGACTCTAACGATTTTGATTAAAAGTCGTATCTAGGCGTTGATTAAGATTATAAATAAACTGGATATTTTCATTTTCCCATGAGAATTATTTTTAGGCTACCTTACAGAAGCGTAAATTTCTGTATCTCCGCATCTATTGGAGTTATTAAATAACTTATCATAGAAAAATTATTGTACTATTGAAAATAAAAAACTTTTATATGAAATATGTTTCTATTGAGGGCAAATAATATATTATATAATTATATAAATAATATAATATATAATTGGCAAATAATATATTAATACAATTTTGTGATCTTTAGTTGTAAATAGATACCACTTAAGTTTTAACGCAATAATTCTCCAATGCCATAGAGTAATTAAATATAAGTAAATCTCTCAAAAAGTTTATGTTATTTTTCCTTAAACCTCGTAGGAGAAATGTTTGTAAAACAATGATCCATCTCCATTTTAGACTCAATAGTCAGTATTTACATTTTTTATTGGTCAAAATGTATAAATGAGGAATTTAATAGCAATGCGATGACATGAAGATGTGCAACACTCTATAAAATGTCGAGAATCTTAAACGGAAGTCGAAATTTTAATACGAAGTGTTGACCCTTGTGGACCCAATATTGATCTTTTTTATTGGTGCAAACATACAAATGAAGACATTAATTCTTTAAAAATAAAATTATAAAATTTAAAACCGGGACTCAAAAAAATGTTTTACAAAAGTAAAGTGTAATTTATGCTTGGGTTTAACACATTTCTTATTTTGTGAAAATAAATGGACAAATCTTGGCATCCCCTGAGCACAGAATGACACTGTGGTTCGTTTGCCCTCATAAATAAAACAACATTTCTGTGAGCCTTCCCTACTTGTTTTACTAACAAAGTTCTCAAACTGTCCGTGCCTGGTGTAAGTTATATTAGCAACCACCACCAGACTGCGTGATTTCAAGCAATTTGCATCAATAAGTAGACAGAATCTATGGTGAGGTGGTAAGGTACCCTCGGTATAATATGTTTGTAGTATTTATAAATAAAAACCTTTTTTTTACCAAAAGAAAATATAACACTGAGGTCAACGCTCAAATCCCGGTAGGGTCAACTGAGGGTGATTTTTCATAAATGTTTTCCCACTATCCTTCCACGCAAATGCGAGTATACTACCTCTAAAATTCTTCCTGCCTCATTCTTACCCCATTTGAGGGATTGATCAAATATGCGTATAACCTGAACATATTGTAAGATGTGGTGAGTAAAAAAAACCTAATATACTCTACAAGTATGACATAACATTTTTGCAGATAGCCTTTTTTTATCCTCCTTCAATGACTTTTTTTTATTCTAAAAAAGATTGTAATAGCGTGTAGACCTACACTTTTATTTTGATAGCACCGCGTCTTAATATCCGTTCGGATTATACGCCTATGTACTAATTACACTATGTGTTATAGGGTTAAGAAGGTTTTAATTTAAGGAAAGTGCACCCTCATTTGGGGGGGGGAGGGAAGGGAGAGTGGAAAAACATTTAGGAACACCACTCTCGGTTCACCCGATGTTCAGGTTATAAGCATAGAAGATAGTTACTCTAATAGGGTAAATATGAGGAAGGAAACATTAAGAGGTAATACTGCGTGGGAGTAAAACATTTAATAAAAACTGCCCTCAACCGGGATTCCAACCCCAATATTCTCGTCTTCAGCAGGCTGTTCTAACTCAAGAGTGACGCCTTAGACCAGTCGGTCAATGTATAAAAAAGTTACTAGATTTACTTTCGCATATTCATACGTCAGGCTATGCGATTTGCGTTTATCACTTTTGATAGATATTAACACCCGATGTTCGTGGGTTCAAACCCAGTTGGGGTGGGTGGATCTATTTTTAGAAATAAAAATCCGTAGCACAATCTCCTTCGAAGGGGAAGTAAAGCTATTGGTCCCATGTCGATTGTGGTTTGTGAAAGAACCCTTGAAGGTATGTGAAAATATCTTTCCCGGCAAAACTGGTAAGCCCTTTCGCTCTTGCTCGTGGAAATTCTCGTGTACTGATATAATCAGTTGACTCAGAAAGTGCACGTTAAACGCCTCAAATAAATAGAAATATATATATATATACTAACAGTATCAGTATCTATAAAATAGCACTGACACTATAATAGTAAAATATTATAAATGTTGACTGCATAGAACATATTTATATTTTCTAACAGGTGCACCAAATGTCCATTCCTAAGAAAAATCAAGGTATAGCTACTTACTTTAATGTCAGCGAGCGTGTGTAGCAAAAAAAAAATCGATTCGAGGATAATATAAGTGAAGTGAAATATTTGTGGTTGTTTCAGGAGTCTTGGAGGAGCCCGTCAATGAACAGGACAACGCGGCCACCCAGAAGGCCAAGCTCTTCTACAACTCCTGCATGAACATACGTGAGAAGACTCATCACTTTACATTTAATTTTCAGTGGGATTTAATAATAATAATAATAATGCCATGTCTGGACTACATCACTTTGTAGCTCAGTGTGTGGAAAAATTATCCATTAGTCTTGTACCGTTGCCCAGGAAATGCCCGAACGTACTACTAATACATTATTATACGTGGAGGCTCTTTCCATGTCCTGATGAGGTGAGGGGTTGATGGTAGTTAATATGAGGGTGCGGAGCCAATGAAGATCCTAATCTAACTTAGGCCTGACTAACCAAACCCTGGTGACCATGGGAATTATTCTCATTTTGAAGGAATTGAACCCGGTAAATCTAGTTAAGCAGCCAGGTCCTCTTAACACTATACTCCGAGGCTAGGTTAATGTTATTTAAGGAGTTTTTAATAATACATATCTTACGTTATACAGGATATCCGAAAAGTCACTGTGCACTGAATTTACTGATTGTAGCAATCCAATAATACAGTTACACTTACCGTAGCGCACGCAACGTGGGAGAGGGAAATATTAAGTTTACGTCCAGTAATTTTTTCTGCAGCTGTCACTATTGATAAATATTGTCAATACCTATAAATTTCAATATTAAAATGGTAAAATGTGTTTAATATTGACCACCAAAAAAAGTTGGTATTTTATAAACGTCCCTTCCTATGAAAAGTGGACTGTATATGTTCGTAATATCTTAGTAAGACTATTTTTATCAAATAAAACATCAATTTATATTGGCCAATATTGGCAGAAAATACAAAAAACTTGCAAGAAAATTTCATAACCAGTGTACCTGGCCTAGATTAAATTCCAGGTTTCTTTGTTCATCTCTGTCTTCCAAAGGTAACGAAACAGAGTGCTAGGGAGTCAAAATTTGTAGCAAGGGCGGGACTAAGCGCTAATGACTATTCATTTGTATTAAGCTCTTTCAAGACTGAGAGCAACAATTATCATGATCTTTATTGTTTATTCTTGATGTTGTTTTGAAGAAATTTTTTTTAAAAAGAAACTTTGGAACAAGGTTACAACAAATTATTTAAGAGCCAACAGGACATTGTTTAGTTTCGTGTCTCAAGCCTAACTTAAAGTTATGTTGCGTAAAAAAAAAATCTTCTGCGGTGCTAGGCTCGAGTTCCAATTAGAGCAGGGATGTGCAAACTTATTTAGAGGAGGGCAAAATAAAAATAATAAAATAAAGTGGTGGGCCAAAAAATTTTATTAGTAAATTTTTCTTCAAAATAAATTTAAAAAAATAAACACACACATAGTAGATTGATATGAATCAGTTTAATTAATTACATTGATAATGTAAAACCATTATAAATACCTCCGTGGCTTGGTATGTTTTTAATTTCGCCTAAAAGATTTATATGTGTGAGATGAGTGAAGCTGTGAGGTGATTCTCAAGAGAGATGCTCATCAATAAGTCGGTTCTTAATATCACTTTTCCTAAGTTTCATGGTTGAAAACACTTGTTCGCATCAATATAAGGATGCAAACAATTACATATATTTTGCCAAATTTGTAAATGTTTGTTTTGGCATGATTTTATAAAAATATAGTTTTGTTGTATTTAAAAAATAAGTCCGCTTTACAAAGCAACCCATTTAAATTATTTACCCCCCGGGCCGGATTGAACACATCGGCGGGCCGTAGTTTGTCCATCCCTGAATTATAGTTTCCATCCTTCCAGTAATTAAGGGTGCTGCCTAGGTAGCTGAGATAGTACCAATCAGATGATGAACTTCTAGTAAGATATTAATAAAAGTGATGATATTAAGAGGGGGGGGGGGCGGGGTACGCAGTCGTCTAAGTACGCATGTCAAATTTCAGCAGTTGGCTGCTCTGAGAGAGAAAAGTTTAGTATGTCGTCATTGCTAGTGGAGGCACCAAATATAACCGAGTGTATTTTGTTTCACCAAATTCCTGTTTAATCGACAGGTATGAAAAGCTTTTCTTACTTTAGAATGTAAGTTTTCAAGCTATAAACTTAAGAGATACAGTAGGAACAATAACATTTATCGGATACATTTTTGTATGAAAACAATTATATAGTTATAACGTAGAACACAGTGTGGCAACACAGACTTGGTCCGTAATGTGCTGCTAAATAACGTTGATCACGTAAACTAAGAAAGTAGAGGGCAAGTGTACGCATTTGGAAAGCGGCTAAGAGTACGTCTCTCTTCCAGCAGTGCTATTCTGTAGAAATAATTTCACTACCCTTCTCTCATTGCCACCTCATGCCAGCAACATTTTACAGCCCCTGTACAAGGGTTTCTTTGCTCCTTTAAAATCTACTTATGCAAATGAACTATAAAAATGGAGGGTTACTAATCCAGGACAAGTGGTCACTCAGATACGAGTCACTGGACTATTCCAAGCAGCATACACTAAAGTGGCCAGTATTCAAAAAGCCAAACGTGCTTTTTTATCAACAGGGATCTACCCCTATAGCCCGGAAATTTATTCAGCAGAAGATTATGCCCCATCAGAAGTGACTTTCAAAAACGTTGAGAAAGCCAACAAAACTGAACGGCTGAAAAAGAAGTGATATAAGGACTTTCTAGTGCAGCAAATGAGCTCCAGCCTGCATCACTAATAATTCATTCAACAATTTCAACCAAAACACCATGCTCGTCATCAAATGCTATCCCTGTATCACCTGGCTCAACTAATACAAATCCAAAGGTCAATGTAATGATGATTCATCCACTACCAAACATTCGACATGAAAAATAAAAGACGCAGACCAGCACAAAAATCCGATATTTTGTCATCGTCTCCATACAAAAACACGTTGAAGGAAAAAGATAACAAATTGTAAAGAGAAGAAAATAGAAAACTTGAAGAAATCAAAAAGTCATGAGTCAAAAATAAATTACTTTACTTATCGAGACCATCAACATCCAAGAATCAGGATCCACTGCCCCGAAAGGACATTCATGTTATTGTCGAATCTCAGGACGAAACCTTTTGTGCAGGTTGTGGAGAGTCATATGAGGAGGATTGGGTACAATGTGGAGTGTGTGGAGCCTGGTTCTGATTTTGAGGGTCAAGGCTCATTCACGTGTGATTATTTTTAGTGCTTTCTCTTGAACGACGTATTGCGTACTCTTGGACGACTGTGTGGATAAGAGTATGCATTCGCACATTTTTGTTTTACATTCATATCTCATTTTGAGATTTAAAAAAAATTTACTCGTTTGTTATTAATCTATAGATTGTATTGAAAACACACATGTGAATTATATTTATAAAATAATAAAATGATATTTTTATGTTCTTTACAAAGTTATGTGCATACTCTCTCCCCCCGCTCCCTTACATCAGTTTGTTGCTTACTGAAATTAATACACAGTTTTTTTGGCCCTAAGCATAATATAAAGACTTGTACAAAACAGCTTAAAAGTTGAACCTTTCTATTCTATAAAGCCCAAAAATCCACATATTTTGGTAGATCATTAAGACCAAAATACCGGGAAAACTAAACCTTACTGGTAATGGCTCTTTGAGAATTGAATGGTGTAATTTATCAAAGGGAAACAACAAAAATAGTTTTGGCATTTGTATTTTACTCCTCCTTTGGGTGTTCTACTGCTGGACAGCTCCAACCAGTAACTTTATAAACCCACTCGGTTCTTGGTGTTTATGAATTATTTCTACTCGGCTGTTCTAGCACCTTAAGGTGGGAGCGTAGGGAACGCGATTTAAGGGCACTGTGTTTGCAGTTTCTTATAGCAAAACATTATTTTGTCCGAAATAAATTAAATATTGCTCCAGTATAAATATAGAATTTAATTTTCTTTACACGGTGATATCAACAGTTGTTGAACATCTACCATGATCATAGCAGCATTAGATGACAATCATTTTAAATGAAAAGAAAAAGTTGTCATTAAATTCCAGGACGCCCTTGACAAATATTCATTAACTGTTGATATCACCACGTGAAGAAAATTAAACTCGCTGTTTGTACGGGAGAATTATTTGATTTATTTAAAAAAAAGTTCGATACAAAAACTTCAAAAATACTACCCTTAACTCGAGTTTCCTACGCTTTCACTTTAAGGTGACTGTCCCGTATGACATGTTGTACGCCATCTCCAGAGGAATGTGTCTAGGGGGACTCGAAAAGTATTGTATTTTTACAGTTTTAGTTAGATTTTTATGTTGGTTTTTTTCCCCGTTTTATGACCTAGACAATTTTTACCTTCTCTTAATTCGTAACAATGTTTTTGGCAAATATATAAATATATAGCATTTACTTTCTTTGCACCTTATCCCTCCCCCCATCCAATTTCTATGAAAACAACTCCCAAATAGCGTCTGAAGGCTTCCATTGTTAAGTTTTCACGTCGAGATGAAGGATTAAAAACCTTGAATTTTAAGTTTTATAATCTAAAAAAATTTGATATGCTGAAATTAGCTCATTTTCAATTACGGTTAATACAAAATGTCGCAGTTTTGAGATAAAAGTAAATGTTTATAAACATAGATACATCTTTTCTAAACAAATAAATTAATTTCTAACAAAGTCACAAAATACCTCTATAAGATATACTCTAGTTTTTTTTAATATTTGTCAACACGTCATACTTCCCGTTCGGGCTGTACGTATATGTACTGGTTATGCTAATGTGTTATGGATGAGGAACGGATAGGAAGAGTCAAACACTATTTAGTAAAAACAATCAGTAAATCCTACCGGTATTTAAACCACAAACTCCTCGTCATTGGCAGTCTAGCTGATTGCGAGTTTGAAACCTTAGACCCTTTAACCACCGAAGCGGGTTTTATGATAGTTTAAAATGGTTTTATTGGTTTTGGAAGCCTCGGATTTGCCATTCCCATAAGAAACACTGCCGTGAGAGGTATAAATCCATTCTAGTAGGTGGTGCCCTTAAACAAACATCTGGGGTGATATCTCATATCACCACTACTATGTTAGTTACAAGGATCTCATTTTATTTTGGTGAAAGGTTGCAACTTTAGTATCACCTGGTGACGTGCTACATACCCCTTCTCCCAGCTGCACGCGATATTTGTCCGCGGTATAAATTACTGTGCAACGGATACAGTAGCTACTTACTCTCCATATCTTCGGCCCCGTAGTACGCATATTTACATTAATGAGCTAAGGATTAGGAAGATAAAATTTAAAAGACACCCTTTATTTACTTAGATTTTTAAAGAAGACACACATTTTTGATTGAAAAAAAATCTCACCACACCTAGTAGGGATTCGATCCTCAAAATTCCGTTTCTCGGTGAGCCCAGACCAGACGATACTGACACCTTTGTCCGCGTGTCCACCTGCTCCCAAAGCTGTTTGGTTTTAGTCTTTAATCATAATTTTCTCTTCCAAGTATTTTACAAATTGCGAGAGGTGTTTTTTTTCCCCTTTCCTTTTCAATCATTTACCCATTTCTTCAATAAGGGCAATTTTTTTTTTTTGCGTTTATCTTACTTTTATCTCTAGTTATCTTAGGCCCTGTTTCAGTGATAATTTAGTGTTTCTTCCTCATTCTCACTCAATCGCCCCTTAGATTTTCTGTCTTACCTTTCCCTCCACTTTTCTTTAATTAGTTTTATGTTTTGTTCTTGTTTATGAAACTAATTACCGCTTTTTGTCTTCACGTCATCAAACCCTAACAATAATAATACTCTACCGATACTTAATTTATACTCGCAAAGTCGAATATCTCACCGAGAACCATTCGCCCCTCGTTTCATAAGCTTCGAAAATATCCTAGTAACGAGATTGAGACGTAGCTTGGTCGAGGGAAAGGGGGGTCAGGGGGTGGGGGAGATAGTCGTGACGTAAGAGGTCGGGGTGTAAATCAGATGTAAGATAATCTAATACAATCAGCAGCGCCGGGGGGAATCAAAGGATGTCGTCACTTATCGGAACTAGACTCGTATTGGAGGGTTCGTGCGGGAGTTCTCAAGTTGATGGGCCGGTCGGGTGGGAGGTGTAGGGGTCACGCGATTTAAAGACCCCCTCCACTTCACCTCTTGAGGACACTTCTAGCAAGGACACGACGTGAGGGCTCCAATTTAATGATTATTTTTACTAACTTTTTTTTTTTTTTTGCCGGGCAGTTAACACTCCTGGGATCGTCAATGGTTGGTCGAGTTGATAATCTGCCTCCACGTCTTACTACCCGCCCAGGCTATTAGATTTTAATCACTCTAGGAGTGCAGGGATGAAGAAGATATAATTAAGAGGAAATGTACCTGCATTTGCGTGGAGAGAATGGGGCCAAACCGCATAGGAAAAAAATACTGTTAGTAAACCAGTCCAAGATTCGAACCCAGACGACCCTTTTACCAATGAATCAGACTATATGACTCCTTAAACTATAAGTGAAGAATGAACCCGGGCAAAGGACAACACCTGGGTATCTAAGTGTTGAGAGAGCATTGGTGTACTAATCCAAAGGTCCCGGGTTCGACTCCGGTGCCCAGGTGTAATTTTTCAATTTAAAGGATAAGACTAGGTGAGCTTGACATTTAGTTGGCGTGCACACTAGTACGGGTTCACTGAAAATAAAGAGAAGCTCTTTGAGTAATGTAGAATTTCATGCTCTCGCATAAATTTGTGTCAACCGCAATATTGTTTTGCATACCCCCTTGCGTTTTATTTGTGAATAGGATCACTCTAAAACAATGTAGCTTATGAATGAATGAATGAATGTATGTCCACGCGTCACAAAGGGCTACTTGAACTGATGGAAACAGAATGGAGGAAAAGATCGGTTGACAACCGTATCGCTTGTGTGTCACCTAAAGAATGGGGAACTTGGACAGCAACCGAACCTCCAAACAATTTCAGATCAATCACATTGTCAAACCGGTTGCTTCAATATCGCCTCATGAATGGTCTCCTTAGGTATAATAATAAACAGTTATGGAATTGTTGGGACTCAAAAGCTGACCAAAATTATTATTTAACAGGATATGGTCAAACTTAAGAATACACGGACACAAAGAATCCGACACCTTAGCTCAATCGATAGAGTGCCTGTCTACTGAGCTAAGGGTACCGGTTTCGATTCCCAGCATGGCAGAAAAATTAATCATTTGGTGAAATGTGGGTTTAGCTTACCCTTTCACACTGATGAATTAACGGCCGGGGAATGGATGTTGTGCCTCTCCTAGTCTTGAGTTAGATTATAGGGCGTATAAAGCTACGACAGGCGCAAACTGATAGTGTAAAATACATGGGTTGAATAATAAACTGCAACAGCTGGAAATAGTAATGGATGTAAAGTAAAGATACAGAGACGTATAGTAAGTTGCAACTAGGAATTCTTAGAGGCTTTAGGACACCCGCCTAGCTTACGTTTAAAATATACCAATAACAATAGTACTAATAGTATACATGACCTACTTAGGTGGCCACATAGTCTAAGGCGCTATTCTTGCAGTAGACTAGACTGACGATTACGGGCAGATCAAGGTTCGAATCTCGTTCGGGTGTACTGAGTGTGGTTTTTCCAAAATTATTTTCCACTCTCCCTCTACACAAATTCGGGTACACTTTCTCTAAATTAAACCTTCTTAATCCCTTAAACTATCAACGTAATAAGTACATAAGCGTATAATCCAAATGGGTAGTAAGACGCGGTGCTAAATAAAAGTATATAACGATTTTTTATTAGTATTATTAGAACTAAGTTAGGCACTTAACCTGTAATTTCGCAATAAACTGGACTGCTGATGACGGGGAGCTTGAGGTTCGATTCTCAGTCGGGTGTACTGAAGATGGTTTTTCTTAAACAATTTTTTACTCTCCCTCCACGTAAATTCTGCTACACTTATTCTAAATCCTACCTTCATTATCCCTAACACACCACCATAATTAGTACATATATGTTATAGCCGAGCAGTAATAAAATCAAACAAAATTAGCGCGTACTTTCTTCACATACTGATTTTACCAGCACACGATTTATAAGCAAATGTAATGTACAATACAGCTGGTACCCTGCCCGAAAATTCACCGTCTATAAATTTTATATTATGCCGTAAATCGAAACTGGGACTCTTAGCTTAATAGATGTACTCTCTTCCGACTAAGCTAAGGTGTCAAACATAAGTACAATAATGTTAAAACTTCTGGGAAATATATATTTTTTTAAATTATTTATAATGATGGCCTTCGCAAAATTTAGATATCTATATATATACGTAATGATCAATTTTATATTAATTAAGATTATTAAAATTTGTATGATGCTATTTATAGACTATAAGAAGATTAAATTATTCCAACTCAGAGAACAAAATGAAGTGAGTTAATTTTAAGGAACTTAAGTTTTATATTTATGTCGCACCATCAACCCGACCCGCATTACCGTTGTTTTCACTGTAAGGAATGGATCAAAACAAAGTGTTCAAATAGACTGTGCAAACATAGGTCACAAAAAAACAAACGAGAGAGCCATTCTATCAATTTGTATTATATTCCAGAGATTGTTAGCAGATACCCAAGGGCTATTTTTCACAAGCTACCATTCTAAGATAGTATCTGTTTCATCAACGATCTTGAATTTAAAATACTTTAGTCAAAACATTAAATTGTCACTCCCACCATTTTTAAATAAAACAAAATTAAAGGAAACTGACATATGATTTTCTTATTGCAAATTTATGTTAATCTTACACGGTAAAACCTTCCATATCCGGAACTCTAATATCCGAAACCCGGAATATCCGAAACGGCTAACAACATTTTTATTTATGTATTTTTGTTTCTGTAAATTAACTGCCAAATAAAGGTTTTACGTTAGTAAACAAATCGAAAAAAATTGTCAAAAGAAAATTTCAGACTTTTTTTTAAGTAGAAATGCTAAATTTAATTTGGTTGTTTATTTAACTTTGTTATATTAATTAAATAACCATTTATTTAAATAATTTATGCACATACATATATACAAAACATACTTTTCTGTAATTATGTATGTTATATCTTCTTAATATATATAATTCTTCTGTACGTGTGTATGTCACTGAACTCCTCCTAAACGGCTGGACCGATTTTGATGAAATTTTTTGTGTATGTTTGAGTGGGTCCGTGGATGGTTTAGATTCACAATTGGACCCGGTAGGTGGCGCTGCAATCGGGTTTAAGGATTTTTTTGATTTTTTAGGGATTTTTTGGGGGGAATTTTTTTTTTTAGATTTTTTGCATATCAGAACATGTAACCTCAAAATTTAACCCCCCGACCACCACCACCCAATATTTATAATAATGAATATAATATTAATAATTGATCGTTAAAACCTTCTGAAAAGTTCATGAATAATTGAACTTCTGAGAATAATTCATAGTTAAGTTTGTTTTTCGATACAGCTGATATTTGTGGAGTTGTGGGCGAAATGCCAAAAATGAAAAGATGTTTTATTTTGTATGTTGTCTTGACAAACACTGAATTTGTAATATTTGTGTTACTCACTAATTGGAGTTCATTGTGAATTTGTAATTGTGATGATCACATAGTATTTGTTTTATTATCGAAATCAATTATGCCACCCAAACGAAAAGCCAACTTTCGGGCAGGACAACGTCTGTCGGGTCCGCTAGTTATTTATAATTTTTTTCTACCTTTTAAGTCTTCATAGAGGTATTAATTTCATATCCGAAAATTTGGTTATCCAAAATGGGTTCAGCAGCCTTTATTTTGGTATTCATCAGAGGTTTTACTGTTGTGCTTTTTTTTTAAATATAGGTTTTCATCTAAGGCTAAAATTATTTTTAAACTTAAGTTGATGTATAAATAATTTCATTAAGATCAAATTAAACCAATTTCGTTTAAAAAACATATATATAGGCCTATATATTCAAATTAACGTAAGTTGGTTAAAACTCCCTATTCTTATAGCCACGAGAGATTTTATATTAAATGTAACTAACGTGTTTATGTTTTATAGCACCAATCATTCTCAAAATTGTTCATTATTTTGAAATATAGACTAAAAATATAGGACAGAAAAATAACTCAAATCTTAAGCTGGGAGGTGTCTGTGTGGGAATCAAAGAACTTCAAATTTGTTTGAAAGCCATCGAGTAGCTCAAAAGTAACTTAGGGTGGGGAAGGGGGATGTATGGACAAAGTTAGGCATGGTTATCACTCTAGTCTTAATATAGGCCTAATGCTCTGCAGGAAAAAGTATTTAATAAAATCGTCCGTGATTCCA
The DNA here is from genome assembly GCA_902151455.1 of Timema bartmani. NCBI lineage: Eukaryota > Metazoa > Arthropoda > Insecta > Phasmatodea > Timematidae > Timema > Timema bartmani. The sequence goes on from CABFWB010000037.1 coordinate 173,899, forward strand.
CAAATTAATTTCAATTACTCGTACATTTTTATATTTCAGCGCAAGGATTTTTATACATTTTTGGTAGAACTACGAACAACTTAACACTTTTTTTATTTCGTATTAAAAATAGAGTTGATAAGAAACTGTGCATAATATTTTACTACAAGCAATTGGTTTAGTTTGAGGTCAATGCGCCATGTGTCTTTGGGCGTCCATGGCAATTTTTCTTAAGCTTCTATTTGCCCATCAAACTTCTTCAAATAAATTTTGAAAGTAACTCGTACGTACATTTAAAGTCACCTATTCCAATCCTGTTACAAATATCAAACACACCTTAATACAAAACGATCGCCGTTACAAAAGTTTCAAACAAACTAATTTAAAATTGGGAGGGTGAAAGCGATGAAAATAAAAATAAACTGTGTCGAGGGAAGTCATTGTTAGGGGAAGCATTGTTGGAAGAGTGGCGAAACTGTCTTGTTACGGGTGAAAACTTTGAATTATGTAAGAGTGTGTGACGGAGATAGGGGAAGGTGGGATAGTTACGAACAAAAGATATAACAAAAGGAGTTTAACGCTCGCTCTGGACAACACATGAATAATGTAGTGAATAACAGTGGCAAGAGCAATATAAAGAAGAAACAAATCAAAAAGAATAGAAAACAAAGAGGAAAAAGTTGAAGTATGACAGATTATAGCTACTAAAAGATAAACCCTACAGAAAAATGTCGATAAAAATATCAAGGTATTTGACACAAAGAAAATTATTAGTCATAATTTATTTCCTAAGCAATAAAATAATAGAAAGAGTTGCGTGAACAAAGTAGAAAGTATTGCTGTATAGACTCTTTTTTTTATGCCGAAGCAGAGTTAATATAATTATTTATTTTCAAAGTATTTTTTTTCACATTTTAAAAATGTTATTAGAGAAAGGAAATAAAAAGTTTTTTTAGAGCGTGAAATTAAAATCAATTATAGTTAAACACTTTTTTTTCTCTTCTGTTGAGAATTATTTTTTACATAACGAGATAATTTCCTCTTTCCCCACCTCCTCTAACCAACTTAATACATTTCTCAAAAGAAAAACAGCCAAAACGACTTCACACTTATTAAACGATCATTCCGAAGAACATGTTTCAAAGAAACTTTGTAATTCTTATGTTAACAAATGCTCCATTTATCGAAAGCTAGTTTAGTAATATTACTAATCAACAAAAGGTTTTCTGGATTTCCTGTTTATGCTATCAGTAGGGCTAATTAATTGTCAGAAATCAATAAGAAGTATAAATATAACACTCAGCTTAGTCCCTTCTGTATTAATATATATATTTTTTAATTTTACACTAACTTCACGGTGTTATATTTTATTATTTATAGTAGTACAAAATTACAACACATACATCTGTAGTAACATTTTATTATTTAGGGAGATTTATAAAAATAACACAGAGTTAAATAAAAAATATTAATATATAAAGTATTTTCAGTTAAAACAAATTTCATATTATTTAATTATAAAATAAAAAAAAAAGCCATTCCAACTTTATCTCTTAAAATAACCTGCTATTTAAAACATACAAAATTAAAAGAATAACAAGACGTATCGTGATTCTTGAGAGGGAAAATTGAGTGTTAGTACAAGTGAGCTATAAGTGCTTCTAATTCTACTATGGGAGGCTAAAGTTATATCCTGATCGGCTGTAATGGGGGAGGGGCGAGGGTTTATCTCTTTTGTGACTATCCATCAAAATCAATTCTAGGTGCTTCTTAAAATTAATTCTACTCTCCCCATCGTGATAAGTAACATACAGTAGGATTTTGGTAAAAATAAACCAAACACAAACTTTTTTTTGCAGTTAACATTTTACCATATTACCAGTGTTATTTTATAAGTATTGATATTTTCTATGAAAAGTAAAAGATGCAGATCACAGGAGTCATGACCTGACGTATGAATACTTGAAAGTGGCTGTCGTAACTTTTCTAAATGACAGATAAAGTTTTTTCATTTAGCGCCGCGTCTTACTACCCGTTCGGGTTATACGCTTAGGTACTAATTACGCTGATGGGTTAGGAGTTGGTGAGGTTGAATTTAGAGGAAGTGAACCCTCATTTGCGTGGAGGGAGAGTGGAAAACTATTTAGGGAAAACCACTCCCAGTTCACCCGACCGAGAATTGAACCTTGATCTGCCCATCCTCGACAGTCTAGCTCAACACGAAACTAGCGCGTTAGCTAACTACGCCACCGAGGTGGATGATAAAGTCATTATTATGAAAATGGGACTCAAGGTTAAGTAAGCTCCATCTGTGTATATGAAAACGTATGACTTATTAAAAATACGGTTGGTTGATTTTATAGCTGTCTCATAAAAGCTAAGTTGAGCAGAGTTTGTTTGGTTTCCTCAGACCAGATACGCAAGTTGGGCGATAGACCTCTGAGAGAAGTATTGGAGTCATTGGGAGGTTGGCCAGTCGCCGTGCGCAACTGGGAGCCCCCTCCCTTCCCCGTGGAGACTCTCCTCGGCCGTCTCAGGGGCGAGTTCAACGAGGGGGTCCTCATCGAGCAGTGGGTGGGGCCCGATGACAAAAACTCGTCCGTGAACATCCTCCAGGTGCGGACAAAGTAAGAGGAAGAGGACCGCCGCCTTTGACCCTCCTTCCTTATGACTTTTCTACACTGCTCTTACAATCAGCCTGTATCAGTTTTACAATATAGCTCCATCCGCTTTTATTGAGGCTTTTCATCTACCTTGCACAGTTCCTAGACCAACCTTACAGGCTATCACTTCATCCCTCCTTCCGTATTCCTGCTTCCAATTAGCCTTTCTACACCCCTCTTATAACCATTTGGAATCAGTTTTACAATATCTCTCTATTCACCTTTACTAATGCTTATAATCTTCCAAACATACTTTCTAAAACAACCTTACAAGTTATCATTTCATAAACATTTCAAAATCCTTCCTTCACTTAAAGAATTCCTTTCATCTTTTTCGCAACCTCGTTACATCAATCTTACAAGACCTATTATTATAGCTTTTAGCTTTTAGTATATTTTGAAAAAAACTTAAACCTACCTTACTTTATGCATGTATAGACCTCAGAATACCTGTATCTATATTATGATATATTTTTACTAAGCTTTCAAACCAATCTTCATAAATTTTATAGCTTCTACGAATTAATCTTACAACCCTTCTTCATAAGCCTTATAGCCTCTTCGAATCCATCTTTTCAACCTTTCTTCGTAAATCTTATAGCCTCCACGTATCCATTTTGCAACCCTACTCCATAAATCTTATAGCCTCCACGTATCCATCTTTCAACCCTACTCCATAAATCTTATAGCCCCCACGTATCCATCTTTCAACCCAACTCCATAAATCTTATAGCCTCCACGTATCCATACTTGCAACCCTTTTCCATAAATATTGTAGCCTCCACGTCTCCATTTTGCAACCCTTCTCCATAAATCTTATAGCCCCCACGTATCCATCTTTCAACCCTACTCCATAAATCTTATAGCCTCCACGTATCCATCTTGCAACCCCTTTCCATAAATATTGTAGCCTCCACGTCTCCATTTTGCAACCCTTCTCCATAAATCTTATAGCCTCCACGTATCCATTTTGCAAGCTTTCTCCATAAATCTTATGGCCCTCCGAAATCATCTTGTAAACCTTACTTCATAAACCTTACAGCCTAAAAGAATCCATGTTGCAACCATTATTCATAAACTTTTCATCCTCTCCGAATCTTTATTTTTAACCCTTCTCCATAAACTTTATAACTTCCAGAAACTATCTTGCAACCTTTCTCCATAAACTTTATAGCTTCCAGAAATTATCTTGCAACCTTTCTTCATAAACTTATAGCCTCCATTAATTCATCTTATTATAAGCTCCCTCCATCCCCTTTACAACCTCTTCAAATATATAATAAAGCCTACCTTAATCTGTTAACAGTGTATCTCTAGTCTCTGTCCTTAAAACATGTTCCTGCATTTTCTTCCACAAACTACCCTTATACTGCATATAACGCTCCTTCATCCAAACTTTAATTTCTCTACCTCCACCCTAAGACCTCCATGTAACCATCTTGCGACACGAACAAGAAAACGTGACTAGACTGTTTAAAATAAATCGACTGTCGTACGAATGTGTGGGTAGTTTTAATTTATAGACTGCTACCATTGGGGAGCCCTAGACGCAGATGCGAGGATAACATTAAAATTGACCTGAAATAGATAGGGTGTAATGAGATGAACTGGATATAACTAGCTCAAGTTAGGGATAGTTGGCGTACTTTTGTAAGTGCAGCAATGAACTTTCGAGTTCCTAATGTAGAGCTCAGTGTAATTTTCATAAGAAGAGCCTTTTAGAAATTTAAGACTTTTTTTGCAGACAAATTTGATAACATTGATCTATATTATTGGTTGTAGCGGTGCCGTCGCGATCCTTCCCCACCCCATTCTAGCTGAATAGTCCCGGTGTAGCTGTCGGGTACAGCTCGGTAGTTCGAAAACTGGCCATCACAGCTGCGCCGCGCGAGGAGGGTGGGGAGGGTTTGCGACGGCACGGCTACATAGTATATAAGATGTATTAATAAGACGAATGATGACGAATTGACGAATGGATGCGGGAAAATAAAATTTAGTAACTTTTCTGGCCTATGAAAATTAGACTGTACTTATTGTTGTGGTAGTCTGTCGCGCTGTCCATTCCTTGACATGTGTCATTGTTGTCATCTGTGTCTCCAGCTGGACCAGATGCAGTTGGCTCTCCCTAGTAGAGATTACTACCTCAAGGCCAGCTCTGAAGGTGACCTGAAAGCGTACCACAAGTATATGACAGAGGTAGCGCTGCTGCTCGGGGCTAATGCAAGCACCGCGGCCGAGGAACTCAAGAAGGTTATACAGTTCGAGAAGGATCTCGCCAATGTGAGTGTACAAAAATATATCTCGATGGAAGCGCGACTTTCACTGTCGGTAAGAGATTTTGGTATAAAGTTTTGTAATTTTTTTGTATTTTTTTTTTTACCCACTCGGGTGGCCGCGTGGTCAAACGCGCTAATCTCGTGTTTGATTAGACTGCCGAAGACGGAGAGATCGGGGCTGTATCTCGGTTGGGTGCACTGAGGGTGGTTTTTCCTAAAAAAAAATTCACTCTCCTTCCACGCAAATGCGGATACACCTCCTTCTCAATCAGACCTTCTTAATCCTTAAAACCATTAGTGTAATTAGTACTTAGTAATATAACTCGAACGGGTAGTAAGACGTGGTACTAAGAAAACTGTTTTTTAACGTTTTCCACCAGGGTTTGTTGGTTAGACATTCTTGGTCTTCTACTGGTAGAGTCAGATAAGTAAAGTCTGTTCAGCGTAGGAATTGTTTTATGAAACGCCTTTTTACCTACCATAAATCTATTATATAGTAGGATATTGGTAGGAAAAAATACCTTTCAGAGAGTAATTCCTACCGTGAATGGCTTATAGTCGTCTTCTGGGGTTGGTGCACCATGTAGGCGCGGTTACTTCAACCCAATGGAGTTATGGGATATTGATGATGATTATGTGGTAACTTAAGCCCAACAAACCAGACCATGGCAACCCAGGGAACAGATACTCTCCGGGTAAAATACCTATGGTACAACTGAGAATCGAACCCGGGATTTCTTGATTAATAGTCAGGAATGCTGACTACTAGACCAAGATGCCGGCCGGTATAACGTTAACAATATAACTACTGTGGGATTATGGTAGGAAGGACCTTTTAGAAAGCAAACCTATTTGTTTTGCGGTCAATATTGATAACATTTTACTATATAATTAGTTTTATTTTATATTAATGGACAATATCTATCAAAAGGGATACTTCCAGTTCACGTGACTTGACGTTTAAGCGTATGGACATTGTTTTAATAGCTTTTATAACTTTCAAAACATGTTCCTTTCTATCCAAATTGGACTGTACCTGTATAGGTGATCGCATGATCTTGGGCGTCACTCTAGCTATAGTTTGGATTGCCGTTGACGAGGAAATTGGGGATAAAATCACGGCTGGGTGTAATGTGAGTGTTTTTTTTTTCTTTCTTAAATGGTGTTTCACCCTTCCCCCACATAAATTCGATTACGTTTCCTCTAAATTCTTCCTTCCTCATCCATAACCCTTTTAGTGTGGTTAAATGTAATCAGAGCGGTAAGTTAGGCGTGATAAAAAAAAAAGATGCACATACTGAAATGCCCTCTTTGTCATCAACACATTTGATACGTTATTCATATGATAAAGTTTACTCGTGTGTATTTCAGGCTTCTTTACCCGAAGCTGACCGCCACGACACTAGCGCCATTTACCGCAAGCTGAAGCTGTCTCAGCTGCAAGTAGAGGTTCCTCAGCTGAACTGGCTCGAGTACCTCAACGCCTTCCTGGACGCCGACATAACTGAAGATGAACCTGTGGTCAGCTACGCCATGCCCTACTTTAGCGAGATGGGACGCATCATACAAAGAACGGACAGACGGTGAGGAAGAACTAGAGAAATTGGCTTATAAAAAAAAATCATGCCTAGGCGAAAATTAGTCCAAATCCACTTTCTTGCTTGTCCAAGTTACAGGGTTTGCGGTAAAGCCCAGAAGTTCTATCATTTTTGTGCTAATCTATAGCATAATACCCGATTCAGTGGCCGCATGGTCTAAGGCGTCACTCTCTCAATAGGATAGACTGCCGATGACGGGGATATCGGGGTTTGATCCTGGTTGGGCGTACTGAGAGTGTGTTTTTCTTAAATGGTTTTAGACTCTTTCACCACGCTAATACGGGTACACTTCTTCTAAATTCAAATGTCCTAATCCCTAACTCATTTAGAGTAATTAGTACATAGGCTTATAGGTGGTGGAAGGAACGTATTTAAGGGGGCTGCCTCGGTAAGCGATAAATTGACGTGCAGACGTTCAGTTCTAGCACAATATTTAATTCTACGATGCGTTATTTAAAAATATGGTTCGCGCCAAAACAAAGTCAAAAGATTCCATCCAAAAAGGCAATAATATTTTGGTAGGCTCCCAACAGAAAATTTCTAGATATTTAAGAACGAGCAGTGAGCTTTCCTCTTTATCTTGAGAAGAAGTCTCGTAGTTTTCGTTCCACTCTTTTCTTATTTACATGACAAAGGGTGGTTGTAGATGAAGGGCGAAAGGAAGTATAGGCTTGGACAGAATAAAGAGTAGTTTCAGAAAACGACCCAGACCATTATATTTTAAGCCTTGTGACCTGACAATGATTGATATTTTCTCGTCTTAAGGCCTTGCCAATTGGTTAAATACACCTGTCGCATATTCGAAGAGCTATAAAAACTGTTATAAAGTGGCTACACGGTGCGATATATAGAGGAGGGATATCCGTACTTATATCTCCCTATATGTTAATAGGTTCTACTGTACCCTTAAGTACATATGTAGCGACATTTCCCGCCTGACTCAAGTCACATTTTACGATCCCGTATGGCTATGTGCTGCGATTTTTGTGGCAAACGTTAGGGAACCCGCGCACTAGAGGCCAATTCACGGCCTGAAAGAAAGGTGACCAACCGAGCGCAGGCAGTCACTGTCAACTGAGTGCTTACAGTCAGTCTCACAATGATGAACGCGGAGCAAGTAGCCGCTATGCGGTACCTTTTCAACAAGCGATTACCAACGAAGTGGCCGAACTGATTGTACTGGCCGCTGTGTAGTTGACTTCTGGTGCGCGCCCACCCTTGGCATTCTGGTGTAAGCAACTGGCAATATGTGCCCAGTTCGTATTCCCATAGGCCTCTGCGGCTTGTTGGCCGTCGTGGCCAAGTGATCGTCGTGCCATAAAACTCCATTCACTATTTTGGCCATGGCGCGGCGGCTGGCTGCTAGTGCACGGGCGCCCTTGTTTGTCCTTCAACCTCAAGCTATATCTAATGCTCGTCTTGGCCGTGTCCGCAAATCCTCCGCTAAACGTGCGTCTAATTTCATGACTAATCTTCCATAAAATGAACTCTCACACACAGCCAACATATATTATTCAATGTTCTCAGCATTTAGTAATTTATTTCTCCCCTTCTGCTTCCCCTCCAAGTGTGATCCATAACTACGTCTTGTGGAGGATGGTGATGAACATCATGCCGCACATGATAGACGACTATCAGCAGAAGAGGGTGGAGTTCAGGAAGATCCTACTCGGGATACTGAGTGAGAGGAACAGATGGAGTCAGTGCGTAGAATGGACCAATAAGAAGCTGGGGATGGCGGTGGGCGCGCTCTTCATCCGAGACAACTTCAACCACGAGAGTAAGGTCAGTGGTCAGCGGGTATACTTTGTATTATTAGGTGATATATTATTTTAGCTCCTCGTCTCTCTACTCCTTTAGGGTATATGCAATTAATTACTTTAATGCCCGCCACGGTGGCCGCATGGTCTACCTAAGGTGTCACTCTCGCGCTAGACTAGACTGTCGATTACAGGGAGATCGGACTAAGAATCTCTATTGGGTGTACTGAGGGCGGTTTTTCCTAAGTAGTTTTACACTCTCTATCTCTCTCTCTCTGCACATATGTAGGTACACTCCCTCTAAATTCAACTTCTCCTATCCCTAACACATCATCGTCATTAGTAGGTTTGCATATAGCCCGAACGGATAGTGAGACGTGGTACTAATAATAATATTAATAATAAATAATACAGCTGAGGTTCAGTGTGGGCGGATTTTCACAGGTGATTTTCCCATTATATCTGTTCGTGTTAATATGGGTACACTTTTTATAATAAACTACCTCACCCATTTCCTATGTATAAGTGGTACTCCCCTTGGGGTATGCAAAGACATCTTAGAGGTAAGTACAATTTAAGTAACTTGTCTAAATTATTTCATGATAAACGCTGAATAATCATGGCCAGATTTAGGGCTAGCCACAAGAGATTCGGTCGTAAGGACATGCGGTTTTGGAACACCATTTTAGTTCTCTCTCTCTCTCTCTGTCTCTCTCTCTGTCTCTCTCCCTCCGTGTCTCTCTCCCTCCCTATCTCTCTCTCCTACATGTAAATTATAGAATATCTATAGCTTGCCTCGTACACCAACAATTTTAGGGGTACAACTCCAAAGAAAAATAGAGTGGTTGATGTATTGAGTGAAATTGACAAGCACTAAAATGTACAATTTAAATACAATTTTTATAAAGAAATATAGTGTATAATCTGAACAGTTATATAAAATTACAATGCATCATCAACTAAAATACAATGCTCAAACAAGTTGATGAATAGTCTTAAAACATAAGTTGCCACATTAAAATAAGACTATCGTCAACTTGTTTGAGCATTATATTTTAGTTGATGATGCATTGTAATTTTATATAACTGTTCAGATCATACACTATGGTACTTTATAAAATTTTTTTATTAAAATTGTACATTTTAGTGCTTGTCAATTTCACTTAATTCTCAACTAGTCTTTTAGAATGTTTTCCAAAATGTTATACTTCCATATATGATGAACGGAAGCCTCGCTTCCCCGTCACCGGTAATACAATATATAAAAAGTCTAACGCCTAAGACTTGAACACCAAGTCCTATTATTTTCTTTTTATCTTTTTAATTGTAACCTGATTCATTTTTACCTCCAAATCTTGCCGGGCTGGTCAATGTTAAACCCACTGTTTTGTGCAACATCCAGGAAACTGCCCTGGAAATGATCCACACGATACGAGAAGCATTCAACGAGCTGCTGGCGGAGAACCACTGGATGGACGACGAGACCAGGGCTGTGGCCAAGGAGAAGGCAGACGCCATGAATGAGAGGATAGGGTACCCGGAGCTACTTACTGATCCTGACGAGCTCAGCAAGGAGTATGTGATGGTAGGCCAGGTTGTGGTACTCATAAAACGTAATCATGAGGTTTTTGTTGTTTTAATTTACTATGGTTCAACAAAATCAGTTATTCACACTTGTTAAGTTGCACACTTTATTTTATCTGCTCCTCCTGTCTCTTTCTTGACCTCCCTAGATCTTTTTCCTATGTACTTCATTTTCACAAAAGAAAATGATGAAAATGAAATATGTAGGAATAAGACCTCAATGGAGGCCAAGAAAGATATGGGAGGAGCAGATAACAGAAAGTGCGCAAGTGAGAGGAGAGGAATGGAAGCAACTAAGGTATAAAGAATGATGGAGGGATAGAGGAAGATGGAGGCATTTTACTAAACTGCCCCGGCTACAGGCTGGACACAACATTTTCCCTACATACTTAATTTCCAACATTTTCTTTGGCATCCTCTCCTTCTTCATTCTCATTACACGCCCAAACCATCTCAGTCTTGCTTCCTCTACTATCTCATGTATTCCCTGTACCCCCAACTATTTCCCAGATCACTTCATTCTTAATCTTGTTTCTCCTCGTGACAGCTACCATACTCCTCACAAACTTAGTTCCCATGACCTCCAATTTACTAATCTCTCCTACATTCACTGTCCATGTTTCTGCTATATATGTGAAAATGGATACAAAGTATGCCCTGTAAAACACTTCCTCACACTTCAAGGGCACGTCTTCTCCATAGCAGGTCTCTTACACACCTATATAACATTCAACTCTCCCCGCTGTCCTCTTCTCATTTAATCTTCTCTACTTTCATCCTTCTCCTCAATCACGCTTCCAAGATATTTTACGTTCTGTCGACCATATATACCTATCTAAATATATAGGGTGAGATAAGTTATATAAATAGTTAAAACTAAATGGTGTTAAAACTCATTAGAAAAGGAGGGGTTAAGGGAATATACTACTTTACAGCCCAAGATAATGGTAAGCTTCTCAGGCAAACTTTTAGTGTCCGTTGCTGACCATCTTCTCGAAAGCGTGCTTACACAAAAAAAACTACCTCCTAGACAGTGACAGCCGTGTGTGTTGTAAAATAGGAATTCTGTTCTTGTTTCCATTGTTGTAGCCACATTTTTAATCCTTTTGTTATTTCCTACACCTCTTTCCTCTGTACCTATCCTTCTTTTCTTAGTCCCTAACCCTCTTTCATTTGTTCCTGTCTTTCTTTTCTTTTGTCTCTACTCTTATTACTTTGGCCCTAACTCTACTGTTTTTGTCTCTACCTATACTTCCTTTGTCCCTGCCCCTACTTTCATTATTCTTTCCCCTCTTTTATTTGCCCTTACCCCTGTTTACTTTTTCATCACCCTTATTTTTTTTGGCCCTATACTTCTTTCCTTTTCTCCTACCCCTCTTCCCTTTGTCTAATCTCCTATTTCCTTTTTCCCTACCCCTATTTTCTTTGTCCCTATCCTTATTTCCTCCATCCCTACCCCTATTTTCATTGTACTAACCCCTCCCTCCTTTACCTTATTCACGGCATAAATATATAAAGCCTGGCGTGATAATGGAACGTTACGCCTGATGAATTTAACCTTGTCTCCAGCTGAACATCACAGAAGACCAGTTCCTGCTGAATATCTTGAATGTGCTGAGGTATGACGCGTACCACAACCTACAGAAGCTACGTCAGCCCGTCAACAAAGACAAGTGGTCTACGGAACCGGCTGTGGTGAATGCCTTTTACAACCCCAACAAAAATGACATAGGTTTGTTCAATCCCGATATGTTGTTTTGTCATTAAAGTATAGTCAATGTTTTGTTTTGTTTTTCGCAACCACACTTTATATATTGTGTATTCAGGGATGCTCAGGAGGAAAGGGGGTCAAATAGTGAGGTTATCTTTCGGGGAAGGCTCCCAATTGCACCAAAAATCAGAAATTATTGTTACCACCAAATAAAATACCCATAAAATGTGTTTCCCTCCTTAATTTGTCCCAACTCTGGTTTTTTAAAAGCAGCATTTAAATACACACAGTTTAAATATTTTGTCAACTAAACACAATAAACAATGTAAATTTTTGTGTTCAAGGGGGTCCCCAAAGTCCCACTACCCAGACCCCCTGAATCCTCTGGGTAGCCCTTTGTGTATCAGTAAAGAGTTATCAACTTTACTTTATATATTTTTACTATAATCAAGTGGCATATTTTTTTATCACCACCTTTTACTACCTGTTCAGGTTATACAAATATATGGTTATTACTCTAATGGGGTAGGGATGAGGAAGGAAGCTTTTTAGAGGTAATCTATCCGCATTTGCTTGGAAATAGAGTGAAAAACAGTTTAGGGAAACCTACCTTAAGTAAACCCGACAGGGATTCGAACACTGATCTCCCCGTCATCGGCAGGCCAGTTCAACAAGAGAGTGACGCCATAAACCATTCGGTCACTGAAGCAGGTCATATCATTTTACTTTATTAGTAGTATTATTTTATAGGTATTGATATTATCTATCAAATGTGAAAGCTGCAGACCACATTACTTGAAGTACAAATATATAAAATTGCTTGGCAAAACCAAAAGTTCACATCCTTTTGTTGCTTTTTTTTTCTTCCTAGAATTACATTTTCGTAAAAAAATCCTAGTTCGGCTTATCCAATTTGGATGGATTTTAAGAAGGTTCTTCTATTCTGGAAATATACGAAGTGGATACAAAAATATTAGGCTCAATTTATTTCAATTTTAGACCTGTAGAATGTTTCCATACATGCGTGCACCAAACAAACCAATTGACAGTGCAAGGAAAACTTATTTTATATTGTTTGGCTTCAACATGAAGTTCAATCAAAGTTATATTTTGTATATATGTAGTTCTTAGTTTTCTATTTATAATTTAAGAAACTATAGACTTCTATGTAGGGTTTCAACATAAACTTCCGCAGTTGAACTCATTTTATTGAAGTACATCACTGAAAATTGACTTAGAACGCACTTCTCTTGAATTACCGTGAATCGTAGAGGTATACAATTGTTTTAGTAACTTTCACAATAATTGTCAAGAAAAATTCATTCCTATCTAAATCAGACCGTACTCTACCGTGGTTGTTCGTATTTGTGTGTCTAAAATTTGTGTTTCATTTTGACAGTGTTTCCTGCCGGAATACTGCAACCTCTGTTCTATAGCCAGCACTTCCCGAAGTCCCTCAACTATGGCGGTATCGGTGTCGTCATCGGACACGAAATAACCCACGGCTTCGATGATAAAGGTAGGTAGGCCTCACAGCCCTAAAAAATAACACATTGAGAGTTTTCCTTCCCTGTGTTTTTAAATTAGGTTAAGACAATATAATAAACTGGCTGGAGTTGGGCTGAACCCACTATATTTTCAGGGTGTTTTCTTGCCTGGAAAACTTGAAAAAACTGGAATTTTTAGGACATTTCTCTTTGCATGGAAAATCAAGGAATCCTTGAAAGCAAAATAAATAAACCTATGAGAAAATATAAACATAAAATATTAAGATAGAATAAAAATATTAACTTGGTTTCGCCGCGTCTTGGTATCGGTTCAGGCTATATGCAAGTATATAGTGTAGTTTTAGATTAAATTTACCCGCACCTGCGTGGAGGGAGAGTGAGAAACCATTTAGGAAAACCACCCTCAGCACACCCAACCAGGATTCTAACCCCTTTGTACCCGTCATTGGCAAGCCAGCCCAACACGAGAGTGATACGATAACTTACGGCCTAGGTATTAACATTTGTACAGTAATTTAAGTGTTGAATTAATGGTCTGTGGTTTGGTTGTTTGGTTGTTAGGTCTATGCTATAAATATGGGGGGGATAAACCATCAATAAGCAGTATTAGAGCTTTAAAACAAGTTCCAATTCAAAATTTGAAACGAGGTAAAAAGTAATCATCCTTTATCTTATATGTTCTCGAATCCTAAAATTTTATAATCTGAAGGGAAAGAGGGGGTTTATCACTACCCAATGGCATGAAACTTCTCTCCCCCGTGACAAGGGTTGTCTGTCGCACGAGGGCTGTACTATTTCAGGTCGTCAGTTCGACAAGGACGGTAACATGATGCAGTGGTGGAACAACTCCACGGTGAGGGCGTTCAGGGAACGAGCCCAATGCATAATCGAGCAGTACTCCCTCTACAAGTTGGATGAGGTGGACCTCTACGTCAACGGCCGCATGACTCAGGGGGAGAACATCGCCGACAATGGCGGCCTCAAGCAGTCCTTCAGGGTAAGACCACGCTACTGGAGGGCAGCTCTGACTTTCACGGATATTGCAGGGCTGAGAGCCTTAGATCTATGTTTTTGCTAACTTTTGAAGTTTCACGGCACACTTAACAAGCCTAAATTTTTTGCGGCACACTGTTTTGTTTTGGGTACGCGTCGCGGAGGCAGAACATTGATTACCGGTACGCACCCAGTTTTTTTAGTACCGCACCTTACTACCAGTTCGGTTTATACGCCTACGTACTAATTAAACTAATCGCTTAGAGATTAGGAAGGTTTAATTGAGATGAAGTGCACCCACATTTGCGTGGAAGGAGAGTGTAAAACCATTTAGAAAAAATCACCATCAGTGCACCAAAGCAATAAATTTAATTTAATATACATTTCAAATCTATTATATATTCAATGATCAATTCAGACACATTAATAAAATTAACGAGTAACTAGGTTAAAAAAATAATTGATTCTAAACAAAGACATTATGTATCACAAAATGAGATAAAATCAAATAATCTGGGTAAAAAAAGAACAGTATTTATATAAAATTAAATATGATGTAATTTCCCCACTTTTAAAGTGCTTACACATTAGAAATTATCTTTATTTAACATAACATAAATATTTCATTGTGTATACCTCTTATTAATGTCTAGTTATACTAAGTTTCAGTCCCATAAATTAATTACTTTACCTAAACAAAGGTACATGAAAAGCATAAAATAGCAAATTTGACCCCTTATAAATCGTGAACTGTAATGATTTGAAAAAATTGAATCAGTATCTATAGCTTTAGCTTACACTTCCTTAATTGTGCAATACAATATTTACTGTCGAATGAACTTAACACCAACATATTGCTAAAGTATCTTAAGTAATGGGAATTCATAGCTCACCATAGATGTATTACCAGTATTCATAATTCTGATTCATTCATTTTTGCTTTGCGTCTCACTACCCATCAGGACTATCTGAATTTAACTACACTAATGATTCAGGGTTAAGAAAGTTAGAGTTTAGAGGAAATATACCCGCAGTTGCGTGGATGGAAAGTGGGAAGCTGTTTAGTAAAAACCACCCTCAACACACCCGACTGGGATTAAAACTCCTATATCCTAAAAATTGGCAACCCAACCTATTTAAAAGTGACACGTTGGACCAGTGATAGGCAACTAACGGCCCGCGGACAGGATCGGGCCCGCAAAATATTTATCAAACAAACAATTGTTGTTCATAAAAATACACTAATAACTAATTTTTCTTTAGCACCTCGTCTTACTATCTGTTCGGTTTATAAGCTTATGGTTTTACGGATTATGAAGGCTATATTTAGATTAAGTGTACCCACATATGCGTGGGTGAGAGTGGAAAACAACTTTGGGAAAAAACCCCAGTACACCCAACCGAGATTCGAACCTTGATCTCTCAGTCATCGACAGTCTAGTTTACTGATAGAGTAGTGCCTTAGACCACGCGGCCAACGAAGTGGGTTAAATTTAGTGTTGATTGTCTTACCTAAAAGTATGTCTACATCCCTGACCGGGAAACAAACCCGAGACTTGGTGGACTGTGCACTGACGTGTGTGTTTGTTCCTACCCCTTACAGGCGTACAAGAAGTGGGTGAGGAAGCACGGAGAGGAACCCGGCCTCCCGGGGATCAACCTGACCCACGACCAGCTCTTCTTCCTCAACTACGCCCAGATCTGGTGCGGCTCCATGAGACCAGAAGACGCCCTCACCAAGATACGATCCTCGGTCCACTCCCCTGGACCCATCAGGGTCTTGGGACCCCTCTCCAACTCGCACGACTTCGCCCAGGCCTACGCTTGCCCCGTGGGGTCGCCAATGAATCCCACCAACAAGTGCACCGTCTGGTAACCCCTCCGTCCCGCGACACTCACGACGGCAGACATAGGAGACGCGCGTTTCTGCGACAGGTTCTTGTGCGTAGGGGGAGGATACGACGCGTAGGACATGAAAAATGACACGGAATGTAATGACAAACACTATTTAAAGTACTAACACGTATCTTGTTACTAATAAGCAAAGAATTTCTCCAATTCCTCAAAATTTACAGGTGTTTCCGGATTAAATAGTCAAATTTTGATAAGTGGTAAGGAACCGAAAAACTCACTCATAATGTCCTTTGAAGCTTAGTTTTCGCGTCTTTTTCTAGCAAACAGCCAATAAAACTAAATAAAAACTCGTTTTTATATATAAAAAGTGAAATAGCATTAAAAATATTATGTTTATCAAAAAACACCTTTGTATAAAAGTTGTGTAACATAAAATTATCAATAAAATGAGCCTTAATTTGTTCCGATCTTTTGCTTGGCTAAGGGGAATCCGGTTTTAAACATCCTATGAGATGTGTTATAATCATCAAAGAACCACCATATTGTTTAGCTAAAAACATGAAATAAATTTTAACGTACTAAGATAAAAAATGGCTTCGAAATTTGTGCACCATTAAATTGTTTTTAAGTTGACCTTTTGGAAGTAACTAATTTGTTGACTTCTTTAGGAGTCACAGTCAAATATTCACAAACGCGCAATTTCGGTCAGAAACTTTTCCTGTCATTGATAGGTCTCCGGTCTGGAGGCCATCAATCTGAACAAAATTAATTAATTTAAATAATGTATTAAATACCAAATTTAATACCCATATTCTGATTTTGTTGGTTTTTTGTTGTTTATTGAAAAGGAAGAGAAAACGAGATAATCTCCCTTAGGTAATTTTGAGTTGGTTTTTCGATCCCTTACCACTTCCCAACGTTTGGCTGTTTAATCCGGGAACACCATGTATAATATTCATGAGATTCAAAAATGATATCTACTATCCAAATCTGAAGGCTTACGGTATATTTTAAATTACAATTTTATGCAAATGGTTAAAGAGAAGAAAGAAAAGTCATTTTGAATCTCCTTTTTAAAAACAACTTTAAAAAAAATCATAAACAGAGTAAAAAATTGTCTACAATTAATAGATAACCGACTCAAAAAAAATCCCTCTTTATTCATTATAAAGTGATATATATATATATATATATATATATATATATTTTACAAATAAACAAAAACTCGTATTCAATGTAGCTAAAATATATCATGAGTAGATTCAAATCTGGATTTAAGAATTGAAATAAGATGCTAGATTTGTATTTGAGATATGAATAAAAAAAATAGGATTCAAGCCATCTCTAATATAATGTTACCACCAACCATAGAGATACAGTACAGTGATAAATTTAACTATTATCATTTAGTTGAGGTCGAAGAGGATGTTAATAATGATATATATGGTTTTATAGCAAAAAAACTTGTTTGGCCAAGATAAATAAAATGTTTCTTCAGCAAATACGTTTATTTTATTTTTCAACACATATATCTCAATAGTTTTTGAATATATATCACGAACACTGTGGTATTTTTATAGAAGCTTTTTAAATAAGTAGAAAAAAAATTCAAACTCCACGATGGTTGTGAAACATATTCAAAAAGTGTTAAAAGATTACCCACCATGTGTAGAAATTTAAACTAAACATGTCTATATAAGGGATATTTGATTAATTTTGGCCAAAAATGTTTAATTCTCAATATTTTCTAATCTAATGTTCAAAGAACGAGTTGGGCTCTAGTTTAATTAATAAAATTAAAAGTGCTGGAACATTTATTTAAAGTTTGAATTGAAATAATAAATGACAAATGCTACAAATTTAGACTTGTGATCTAGTCTTCCGGGTATTTCACATTTTAAGACAGAACATATTCAAACGGGACAAAATTTTGAGCCATTGGTAACAATTTTTATAATTTAGTTTGGCTAAAAATACGTTTTAACTTACTAACTAAATCTCCTTTAGTGTTTATTTTTTGGTATTTGCTAATTTTAATTAACAGATTCTATCCATTATTTAAATCTTTAAAAAAACCTACACTTTAATAATACGAACTGTATTGCTTATTAAATTTAATTTGATTAAATAAACAATTGATATTTAATTTCCAAGCTTAGCTGTAGTTTTTGATAGTGGTTTGAGAATTTTTTGACACTTTTGGTTTAAAATTAAGTTTGACAAGGCAGTAAAAATATGGTATATTAATTAAAAGAAGTCATTCTTGCATACAAACCTTCCAATTTGGTTTGAATGTGATGAAAACCTAAAAGACTTGGCTTACTTAACCATAATATAAATTATTTACAAGCACGTGAATATAACATATCGATTATATTTCTGTATATAAAAATGTGGCTTACAATTAATAATCTATGCAGCAATCAGTTTTAATATTTTATTCATATTAACTCTGTAAGATTTGCAGATGTAAGATGTTCCCAAAATATATACTTTTCCAATGTATACTTATGATTTGGAAATATATATATTTGACTAATTGGATTTTTTTATAAAAACTGGAACATTAAATGCATAAAATAATATTCGAGTGTTAAACATGGAAAGTGTGTTTCATTGTTGACAGCTGTGGATTATTTTATCTCTGTGTATTTTCTTTTTTCAACTGTTGTATTTATTTCGTGTGACAATATGAACACAGAGAGGTGAGTACGGATTGTTATAAGTGACGTCATCTCTTTGTTACGCGTCATTTTCAAGGTCGATCCTATGATCCATGTACTTTCCGTGGCACAGTCATAATTTACTATTGACGTGAGGACTTTGTTCGCCAACACAGTGTCAATGTTCTTCTGTTATCATGGGAATTTGAAAAAAAACCAATCCTATTAAAAATGATTAAGATCTTTTTGTAAAAAAAAAGAAAAGAAAAGTGTTTTCATGTTTCTCCATGATTTATAATAATCTCTTCGATGTCACCCTGACATTTTATCAAGGTAAGTTTCTTCATATAATGGTACGTAATAAGGGTAAAATTTGATGGATATTTAAATTTATCATAAAATTGTAAGTAGTTGTAATTTCGAAAACTGGAGAATAATATATTCTCCCATTAAGCGGGTGTTTGCCCTTTTTGAATTGTGACTAAATTTTATATCGCCTACGTATATCAATTTTACTTCAGAAATAATTATAACTCTTTTTGTTTCTAATCATATTTGTAGTTTTTTAATATATTATTATTATTATCAAAATGTACGCACGCTAACGCCTAAAATAAATATGTTTAAACTATATTTTAAAACTCAAGATTGTTTACAACTATTATTAATTTTAATAGTGTCAGGAAATCTATTTGACACAGATTATCAAAAAATAAAAAAGCTATTTAAACTACATATCTTAAAAATCTCCATCATGTCTACTTATCGACGCATAGCTTGCAATATATATTTGATACCTTGGCCAAGCCAATATTTTGTATATTATTTTGACTATATCATTATGAGAGTTAAATAGCAACTACTTTTTTTCTTCTTCAAATCCGAATCTTGATTTTATATATGAATCTCGAAACCTAGTTTTACAAACCTTTCTACTAAAATATCATAAGAAGTTAACTTTCTAAGATTGGTATCATAGTTTTTTCCTCAATTCTTCTAAATCATAAGTTGATTGGATGTTAGGTAAGTTATATAGCTTATTTTTGTACCAAGCTATTGCTAATCAGCATAATTGGTCTAATAAACATACATTAGAAAATATAAACTTTGCCTTCGATTCTAGAATCTAATTTTTTCTACTATTTTGAATATCGATTATCCTTTAAGATTCGAGGATTAGAAGATTCATGATCATTATTAATTAACTAAAATCAGATAGAGCATGTTGATCTTGACATAAAATAAACGAGTAACCTAATTCTTCTGTGACGCAAATTAAATATAATTTTCTGAATCCCCTTTTCCTTGAAGTTTGTAGAAACATGCGAAATGTCAAACAAATCGAACACGTATTTTGTGCGTGTGTGTGCTTATATTTTATTGCAGAAAAGAGAAGGGCACTTGCGCGAATATCCTGCGAAGGACCAATAAATGAAAAACGCAACATTTAAAATATCCAACAGAAATTAAAAAAAAAAAAGTCTATGTGTTTCTTTTATTAAGGTAAGGTCAGTTGAGTTTTATCATTTTAATTTTTTGCTACATGTTATCCGTGGGGTGAGAATGACTCTTAATAGAATCCATAATATAAAACCTCTTCTCTAGAGCTTAGATAGGGGTTTCAAAATTGTGGCCTACGATGCCATTTTTTGCAGCACACGAAGTTTCTTGGAAAAACTAATCTACTGTAGTAAAATTGATGTTTCTAGGTAAGAAACGAAACGTTAATTTCAGTGATAAATTTAACTGAGCAATATTTTCAAAATAGCTCAAGTCCTATTTCCTACCACCCCTTAGCCGAATATAAGGCACTTTTAAGTCGGAAACCCCTGGCTTAGACCAAAGTAAAGTTTTCCAATCGTCCTGAAGTATTTGTTTTGCGAATTTCAGTGCCAATGGCGAGATATTTAGCACGGGATGTCACAGAGAAGGTCTAATTAGTTGACCTTGTTACGCCACTCATTTAGATAATGGCACTCGGTCTATACTCGAGATAATGAGAAGGTGCACTTTCTAAACATAGGAATACAACGACTTGCAAACTTTAAGGTGGCAGTGTAGGAAAACGTGAGAAAAAGACAGTAGCTTTTGCCATTTTTATGACAAAACTTTTTTTTTTGCTGAAATAAAAAAAAAAATATTGCTTCAGTACAAATATAGAGTTTAATTTTCTTCACATGGTGATATCAACAGTTGTTGACTATCTGTCATGAACATAGCAGCATTAGATGACAAACCTTTTAAATGAAGAGAAAAATTTGTCATTCAATTCCATTATCCGCTTCGGTGGCCGCGTGGTCTAACGCGCTACTCTCACAGTGGACTAGACTGCCGATGACGGGGAGATTGAGGTTCGATTCTCAGTGGAGTGTATTGAAGGTAGTTTTTCCAAAACGGTTTTTCAGTCTCCCTTCACGCAAATTCTGGTACACTTTATCCAAATATATCCATCCTATTCCATAAAACCACTAGCTTATTTAGTACATAAGCGTATAACTCAAACGGGTAATAAGACGTGGTGCTAAAAAAAATTCAGAACACACTGATATTTAAGAACGGTTGAGGTCACCAGGTGAAGAAAATTAAACTAAATGTTTCCAATGGAGCAATATTTTATTTATTTTTGCCAAAAAATGTGTTGCTATAAAAACTGCAAAAAAAACACGTTGCCCTTAACTCGCGTCCCCTACGCTCCCCTAATAGCACAACTTTTTACCAAACAATCCCTATGAGGGCCAGGGATGTAAAATATATATTCTCAGAACTACTTCATCATTTTAGAATTATAGTATACCTCATCTAACAACTTGGTTTACACCACGTCTTACTACCCGTCCAGGCTAAGGATGAGGAAGATATGTTAGAGGAAACATATCCACATTTACGTGAAGGAAGCGTGGGAAACCACTTAGAAAAAATTAACCACGTTACACCCGACCGGGATTATAGCCCTGACCTCCCTGTCACAGTAAAACAAAACCAGACGATCTTGACGTTTTGTCCAATTACTCGAATCTCGGTCAGTGTACTGAAGATGTTTTTTCCAAAATGGTGTTCCACTCTTCCTCCACGCAAATTCGGACACACTTTCTCTAAATATAACCTTCCTAATCTCTAAAAATCATTAGTGTAATTAGTACATAAGCGTTTAATCCGAACAAAAGACTGCTGATCCAAATAACCAAGTTAACAAAACTAATCCAATTATTCTTTCATCATAATGTATTAGTTTTAAGATTTAAAATTATAGGGTAAATTTTTGAAAGAGTATCCCCTCTCCCTCTAACAAAAAACGTAATGGTGCCCTAACCCCTGTCACGTATAGCTGAGATACAGCCTTTCCAACATAGTAGCGCACCGGGTTGCGTTTGGATATATATTCAGGCACTTGGAACACACTCTAATTAGTTGGTTAAGTGTCGTCAAGGCGGGAGTGTAAGGAACGAAAGTTTTTATGGCATAATATATATTTTTTTAAGCCAAAATAAATTATTACTCCAGTAGAAACATCATCATCATCATCATCAACTGTTTCCAGGTTGTGGCCGGGTCAGTTTAGTAAAATGCCTCCATAATCCTCTTACTTGAACACTTTCTGTTATCTTCTTCTTCCATCTCTTTCTTGGCCTCTCTTGCGTTCTTTTTTCTACAGTAGAAGAAATATAGAGTTTAATTTTCTTCACATGGTGATATAAACAGTTGTTGAATATCTGTCAATACGCATAGCGGCATTAGATGACAAACTTTTTAAATGAAGAGAAAAGCCTGTCATTAAACTTTAGGAAACCCTTGACAAATATTCAAGAACTGTTGTCATAACCATGTGAAGAAAATTAAACTCTTACGTTTCCACTGAATAACTATTTGATTTATTTTGACCAAAACATGTTTCGATATAAAAAAATGCAACATTACCCCACTTAACTCGCGTTTCCTACAAGCCCACCTTAAAATAAATTATGATGATACAACAGTTGCAGGATGTTGATACATCCTGTTCTTTATATTAATTGTATATGACTGCAGGTGAACATATCACAATTTTAGTACCTTCTTTGAAGCAATCGACCAAATAATTTTTTTCCACGCAAAGTAAACCACTAATAAGGCGTAGACAATACCAATTGAAGCCCGACAGTCAGAAAAATATTGTTTTCACACACCGTACTGGCTCGAATATAGTGCGAAGTTACTATCCTAAAAATTTCCTTCCGAAAACTGTGCTCGTATTATATACGCAGCCCATTTCCCTTTTATTTTTCCTGTAGATCACCTAAATTTTAAGGTCACTGATGAGCGATAAGGGGGGATCTAGATCCTCCTATCACTCTGCAATATTTACTTTTTGTTGTTGTTGATTTTTGCGAAAAAATAAAATTGTGTATTTTGGATTTGGCTGTAATTTGCTAATTAACAACTTTGAATAATCATTACCCGAGCTAACAGAGATAAAAATGATAAAATGTAGATTTCCACCCATTACCTTTTCAACAGCTTTATTTTCATTTTGTTTTGTTCAATAAAACTGTGAAAAATATAATGTTTCTTTTCAATGGGCTCAGCTACAGCCAAATTTTATTATTTGTCAATTTTCCAGAAAATATATTTGAGAAAATTGGTTAATGAAACTGATAAAATTAGCTAAGAATTATGTTCCTATGCTCTAAAATCCCCTCCCACAAGGTTAAATACCTGGAATTTTCTCTCAAGAGAAGGGGGAGGGGGTTGTGCCACACACCTGGCAGATGGGACTACAATCCACTCCCCATTTGGAAAACCCACATGGACGCCATTATATCTGGGCCAATACGGTATGTAAATAGACCCGCTCACATATAGATGAATCGAGGCGAAAAGAATGTTCCTCGTAGAATACGTTCTTCGATTCTGCAGTGTCGCTATATGAAGTTCTATATCGTCGATAATTCCCAGGAAAGTAAGAGGACGTTCGACAGATCAGTGTTTGGTGTTATCGCCGAGCGAGATTGTGGAAATATTTTATAGGTTAGCTCGCGTGCAGGTGTTCAAGTTCGTGTGGTTTGCTTATAAAGGGAAGCTGCAATGGATGAGGGAAAACTAATTACCTTAGTTCAAGGCTACAGATTTATTTACGATAAAAATTCCAAAAGCTCTACTAATGTCAACATGAGAGAGAATGCAATAAAAATTTAGAAAATAGCACATAAATTAACTTTAATGTATTAGAATCCTAATGTTTATATAAAAGCATAGTACATGTCAAATTTCCTAATGTGTATATGTCTGTGTGTGTGTGTGTGTGTGTCTTTACACACCTTCCAGTAGCCCCTAGATGACCTATAATTCTGAAACCTTGCACACGTATTAATCGTGGCCCCCTAAATATCCTAAAATATTTTCGCGGCCCCCCAGTTTTTACTAACATATTAATCATTAAGTATATGCTAAAATAGTGGCTTTATTTACTGATTATAATAACAAATAAATAAAAAAACGAAATTAACTTATCTAAATATATTTAATGGGGCCTCCCTCTGCCGTTGAATATTTTCCCCATAATTTTTATATTCTTGTTTCAATTATATTACGTAATGTTATTCGCATGCAGTCGATGCAGTCGGAGTCGATTTTGTTGCTTCGTTTACTATTTACCATTGTGGAAAATCCCTTTTCACATAAATAAGTAGAAACAAAGGGCAGTAAATTTTGAATGGCTATGGTAAACAGATGGAGATTATTTGTACTATCCGTGATTTCTATTATCCGTGCCTTCTCGCCACTCCATTACCCCGGAAAATTGAGAGCGTACTGTGCTTACATGCTTACGATCATCGAATTCTTTCTTCCAAAACGTAAAATTTAAGATGATTGACTTCAGAATTAATCAAATAACATTTTATATTATTTTTTGAGACCTCCAAAAAACCTTTTGCAGCCCCATAGAGGGCAGTGGCCCCCCGGTTAAGAATCGCTGGTATAGACCACGGGACAGAACCTAACAAAGTCGGTTTTCAAATTTTAATTATTAAAAAAAAAAATTATTTAATAAAAATAGATTAATTTAGTTCACTCTCCCATTCGCTCTTACGTAATAACTGACAAAAAAATTTTTTATTATAAACAAAGACCAACCTTCCATGCGCTTATCAATATGGAAGGTTAGGTTTTGTTAAGTTGGCTAGTATCATAATCAACCGGTTATGGACAGGCAAAAAAACAAGTTTATTCATATTTTATTACGTAATAGTATTTACTGTCATGTAGTTATAATTGAGAAATAAATACAGAACATTTTTTATTTCTTCTTTAAATTTAAAACCACCGCAATTCGACTTTCCTCTTGACTTAAATGTGAGTCAAAATACTGCACTTCAATTCGATTCGCCTAGGTGCGAACCCGAACACAATGAATGTAATTATTCAAGCGTGGACCGCTAAATAGACCGGTTAATATCGCAAATGAATAAGAGCGTATATCCAACAGGTAATTACTTAGCTGAGCCAGGGCTTCCGGTGAACAAGGACGCGTGGTGTCACAATGTCATTTAAAAAAGTTGTCGAGGTATCTAAAAAAAAAGAAGCTATTTAGCTTGCATTAAAATCACAAAACGTCTAAGCTGTCGCTAGGATTATCACAAACCTTGTGTTTTGGGCAAGCAATAAAGTTGACTTAGGCGATTTTTTTCTCGAGTACAATGGAAAAATATATTATTTTCAAGGCACATCAATATAGATTTTAGAAACTTTTGAAGTGTGAGTAGTCTGACGCATTAGCTCAGTCGGTAGCGTGTCTGTCTATTGAGCTAAGGTATCCGGGTTCAGTTTCCGGCATGGCCGAAAAACTTCTCATCGATGAAAATGTGAGTTTCCCCTTTCACAGTGATGAAGTTACGGCCGGGGGCTTGGTGTTGTGTCTGTTTTAGATTTAAGTTAGTTTATAAATCGTGTGCTGATTTAATCAATCAGTTCAGAATGAATGTGTATCAATCACAACTTGTGAATGTGAGGAATGCCAGGCCTCCACCGTGGTTCGGATTCCACGTTAAACTGTAGGTCCTCCATTTCATCTCACAATCACCCTACCATTGCACATTAACGTAAGTGCGTATAACCCGAACGGGTAGTAAGACGCGATAATAATAATAATAATAATAATAATAGTTCAGAATGTGCACGTTAAATATCTCAAATAAATGTGAGTAAAAGTAGAAAATTACCGCGAGTGGATTTAAAGCAGGTCGCCCATTATTCGCGAGTGGGGACGAATGTTTCGGCTGAATATTCACCAGAATGTTCACCTACATTCGTGTCACTAAACCTAATATTTGTCTTCTGTGGGTCTTACACACTTCTCACGAATGTCTACCCCGAATAGTGGCGAAAATTAGCTTCCTTTGATTCGTTCCCAAAAACCTATTCCCAGAGGCATTGCGTGGCTATCTCGGACAAAACCGGGTGTCTATGCTAGTTAATAATAATATATACTTTAAAATCAGACATAGGTCTACCTACATATCATATTTTAACTGATTTTTTTGCCACATTCACTGACCGACTGTTATGAGCTATTATTATAATTCATTATAATATTTATTTTAACTGAAACCATAAAACTATGTTGCTCAGGGTATTCAATAAGACTGAAGTATATTTTAATTGTAGTGAGCTATTATTTGGGGGTAGTGAAAGTTGGAGAAACAGAAGTGAGGTATGGGAGTACAACACTCTTAACTTCAAACATCAGTAAAAAAAAAATAAAATGAATATCTCTAATCTATTTTGATTTGATTTTTTAGTAAGGTTTTCACATTTAAGTTTCTGATTGTATACAAAAAAATGGTTCATTAGATATGATTGAATTTTAAAACAGCTCCATAAAATACTGGTGTTTCACATTGTGTGCTAGTTTTATACGGTGTTGCTTTATATATTTTAAATGTCATAAGTGTGTATTGTTTATATAAAGTCATTGTTCATATAGATCGAGACTAAAAGTTGTTATTTTATCAACATTGTATGATGGTAAATTTTATAGCGGTTTAAATTTTACTAATAGAAAAGAAGGATATGGTTTCATAGGGAACATAAAGAACTTATCAGATTATTAATGTTGCCAACTTTTAACTGGCAGCTACCACATACTATTACGATTATACCTATTGTTTTACTATCATTTATATATACTTAGTATTTTGTCTTAACCATTTTAACTCAAGGTTTTATAGTCTATTTACTAACTTCAATTAATTAGCTAGCCAGTTAAAAAAAACTGAGAGCTACTTTTGTTCTACAAGTATCAGTCAAGATATGTTATTCATTTAATCACAAAGTTAAGTAAATTCTCAACTAAAGTCTAAAGGAATGCATTTTGTAATTGTGTGATTAAAAAAAACTACTGCACCTTTTTAAATAGTGTAATTAACTACCTTATAGCGGATAAAAAGTATAGTCTGGTTATTGGGCTGGAAATTGTTTGGATTTAACTTTTATGGATTTAATATTAGTAAATTGGACGTTTGTTTTCTGATCAATTTCTTATGTTAGTATTTTATCTAAGTATGCAATCACGTTTCAAGACAATTCTTCTTTCTAAACATATAAAATATACCAGTGACGTTTGTGTGTGTATGTGAACGATTACATAATAATATGAAACTTTAAATGTAATTTTACAGCTATTGGTTTGAGAAATAATTTCTGAAGTATATTGATATTTAGAAAAAAGTTATGACAGTATTATTTTATTTGTCAAGCTAATAGACTATAAGTTGAGTGGGAAAATAATATCAGACAATTATATTGTCTTGTACATTAACTTTTATATTTATAAGTAATATTTATAAATAATTATTGTATCTTTATCTGTGTAGATGTAAGAAAGAAAATCTAACTGTAATTTTTAACAATTAACTTATATAATCTATCTTATAGTAATTAAATATAATTAATTAATATATACTAATGTAATAATTAATTATATAAACATCCTTGATCATTAATTTTACTAACAAATTCTTGGTGTATCTTTAATGTATATTATTATGATACATCAATACGATCTATTTTTATTAACTTATTAACGAGAAACTTATACATACTTAAATAAACATACATCCTAAAGTGTAACAGTGGACACTTTTGATGTTAATAACAAATATTGTATAAAATATATCATGTTAAAGTTAAAATTTTACTATGAACACCAACATTACTTTTATTACAATTGTATTGATTTTTCCTTATTAAACCAATTTCAATAAAATGTGAGGTATTTTAATGAGTCAGTTGGCCTTATTATATTAACACTTTCAAATACACAGCTGTGTCATTTATTATCTATAATCTAGTTTAAATCTGTTGACCTTGGTGATCATGGGGTAGATTACTCGCTTCAGGACCCGATGTTCGTGGAAACCCAGCCGAGCTCGACGGATTTTTCTTGAGCGATAAAATTCCGTAGCACAACTTCCTTCGGAGGGGAAGTAAAGCCATCGGTCCCATGTCAATTGTGGCATGTAAAATAACCCTGGAAAGTATGTGAAAATACCTCACCCAGCAAAATTGGTAGGCCCTTTCGCGTTCGCTCATAGAAATTCACCGTGGAAGGTAACGGGGAGCTACCACAATTCCTGAAATCCCCCATATTGTGTTATTTCTACCAGATGGTGCAGGTATCACTAAACAGCCAAGGGGGTGAGTGCATTTCCAGCACCGGTTGGACATTACTCACATCAAGCCAACCTTCGAGTTTTTGAATTAAGAAGTTTAAATATATTAATTAATAAGTACAGTAATTAACAGATTATTTTTAAAAAAATTGCGTAAATTTTAGAAAATCTTCGTCCGAGTCATAGCTGATCAAGACCATGGTTATTGCTGTCGTAAGCCCATCCGATTAGTAAGTTTAAAAAAAATACTATGTTCAAACAAACGAATTATTTATGACTTAATATAAGAGGTAGGGATGATTAGGTTATATATATTAGATAAATTTGCATTAGCGTGGAGAGAGAATTTAAAAACCGCAATAATAAGCTACATGTGGAAAAGCACCTTTTAATGTATCCGACCTGGATTACAACACCGAATTTCTCGTCAACGGCAACCTTGTGTCTCATGAGCCTAAGCTCTTAAACCACGAGGCCACCTGTGAGGTTTTTAGCACCGTGTCTTACTATCTGTCCAGGTTATACGCATATATGATAATTAATCTAATGGGGTAAGGATGGGGAAGGAGACATTTTAGAGGTAATCTACCTGCATTTGATTGGAAGGGAAAGGAGAGTGGGAAACCATATAGAAAAACAACACTCAATAGACTCGACCAAGATTTAAACCCCGATCTCTCCATCCTCAGCAATCCAGTCCAACACGAGAGTGACGCCTTAGACGATTCAGCCACTGAAGTGGATCCTTTATTGTAATTATAATTCCTTGTAACGTAATATTGTCATTTTATCATTTTCAAAAAAACACAAATATTTAAATTCATATTTAACGTGGCAGTTGTTTGATTGAGGTATTTAACGAGGACTTTCTAAGCTGACTAATTGTATCATCACACAACCTACCGTCTTACTTAATTATATAACAGGTACAACACCCAACGCTCCTAACTTAAATTCGTCACGGTGAAAGGGAAATGCACAATTTCACCAGTTATAGGTTTTTTCGGGCCTATTGGGAATCAAACCATGGCCCTTAGGTCAGAATAATTTATACAAGTGCTATAGAGGGAGCTAAGGTCTTAGAAGTGACAAATGTTACAAGTCAGTTCAAAATACTTTATGAGTTTCGGTCTTTAAGGAGAATCGAAAATTTACAAAAATTATTTATTTATTATTATTTATTTATTTTAGGTATTTAACGTGCACTTTCTGAATCGACTGATTATATACAAACACGAGAATTTCTATAAGTGAAAGTGAAAGGGTCTACCAATTTTGCCGGGAAAGGTATATTCACTTACCTTCCAGGGTTATTTTACATACCACAGTCGACATGGAACCGATGGCTTCACTTCCCCCCCAAAGGAAGTTGTGCCACGGATTTTTATCGCCCAAGAAAAATCCGTTGACCTCGTCCGGATTTGAACCCACAACCATCGGGCCCTGAGGCAAACACTTTACAACAAACCACCGAGATCAACTTTACTACTATCAAAATACGCAATAATGTGAGTGATGTGTATTTTCATCACACTTGCTCAAGTGATAAAACCTATTCGTGAGGTGTATAAGAACAATACAATTGTTAATTAACTTTTTAGCTATCAAAACAGACCAAACTATGGGGGCAATTGATAAGTATTAACGAACAATTCATGAAGAGAGGGAAGGGAACAACTTTATGTGCATTCTTTGCTAGACAATGCAGGAAATTTGGCATTCATCAATACATTTATTATTATTATTATTATTATTATTATTATTAGCACCGCGTCTTACTACCCGTTCGGGTTATACGCACTTACGCTAATGTGTAATGGTAGGGTGATTGTGAAATGAAATGGAGGACCTACAGTTTAACGTGGGATCAGAACCACGGTGGAGGCCTGGCTCTCCACACATTCACAAGTTGTGATTAATACACGTCTTGTCAGAGGGGAAGGAAGGGTTTGGCACTCAGAAAAATCCGTGCCGGGACCAAGGATTGAACCCCGGACTCCCAGCACAGAAGTCTGACACCTTACCCCTAGACCGCCAGGTCACCGTTTATCAATCAATATAACTCTATACAAATAAAAAATAAATTAAAAAACACAAAAGATAAAGGTGCATTCCTTCTTGTTGTAAATAAATATATATTTTTCCCTTGGTTAATTTTATGCGACAGCCAAAGATAATATATACAATCCCATTTTCAGAGGAAGGTGCAGCTAGAAAAGTTACTGGAGCTACTTTCACGTGTTCATACATAAAGTCATGTCACTGTCATGTGCCTGTCACTTTTTATTGAAACTATAAATACCTTTAAAAAACTAACTAAACGGTAAAATTTTATCAATTTTGGAAGCAAATAAAAATATGTTCATAGTTTTCAAAAGGCTCTTTCTATGAAAATTAAACTGTACTTTCAATATGTAACTATATGTAAGGTAGACTCTGAAAATCTATTTCGACGGGTATGCTCTGACTCAGGAGGCCGTATTTAGATTAGAATTCTGACAGGTTCTCTATATTGTGGTTTTATCACGCCCTTTCTTAGAAATTATCGGTGCATTTTCTTACACCTTACCTTACTCATCCTGGGTCTTAAAATTGGTGTAACCTGTGGCCAGCCAGACCGAGCCAATACAATAAAAAAGCCTGTAATATAATTAAACAATTGACTAAATTTACAGCCTCAGAATTAACCTAGAACAGTACATTTATTATCAGACATACTCGCCTCGGTGGCGTAGCTGGCTAACGCGCTATTTCCTAAATGGTTTTCCACTCTCCCTCCACGCAAATGCGGGTTCACTTCCTCAATATTCAACCTTCCCAATTCCTAACCCATTAGTGTAATTAGTACATAAGCGTATAACCCGAACGGGTAGTAAGATGCGGTGCTAAATAAAAATAAACATACCTATTTCAGTGGCAGAATGGTCTAAACAGCTAGTCTCACAGTAGACTAGACTGCTGATGACAGGGAGATCGAGGTTCAAATCTCGGTTGGATGTACTGAGGGTGGTTTCCAAAATTGTTTTTCACTCTCCTTACACTCAAATGCGAGTACACTTTCTTTAAATATAGTCTTCCTGATCCCTAAAACGCTTAGTGTAGTTAGTACATAAGCCGTAAGCGTATAACCCGTGCGGGTAGTAAGATGCAATGCTAAAATAAAATTTAAAATTATTAGACATGTCCAAACCAGTAAATGGTGTTTGTGTAAAAGAATGAACCAATAAATGGGTATTACATTATTTAAGACTGGCATCAGGATTCAATCGAACTAGAGATTTCACAGTCTATTTCTTGCTTTGGATTTTGTGGTTAGATGAGACGACTTGATTGTACAATTAGGAAGATGAGAAATGCAAAAGTAAGTATGCTGCTTTTCTCACTAGGTTATGGTATTCTTCCGCCAATCCAGGCCAAAAAACAATCAATAATGGCTCACTCTTGTCAAATTTAACTTTTAGTGTAGGAGTGCCTCGCATCGGGTGCCGCGGCACGTGCTCCTCAGAGAAACACTAATAGACCAAACTTTCTTCACTTTCCTTATTTTCATCATTTTATGCTAATTGTTTTTCTTGATATTTTCGTAGTATTTTTTTTTTTCTTCTAAAAATCTCGCGACACTCCCTGACCAGTCTCGCAGCGCACCTAAGCGCCGTGGCACACTGATTGAAAATCCCTGCCTTTGACCATACGTGAAAATAGAGCTTTTATGATTGCCAAAAAGGCCCTTTCTATGAAGATTGTACTATACACACAAACACACAAAAGATCAAGACACCCACTTCGGTGGCCATGTGGTCTAATGCGTTAATCTCGTGTTGGACTAGACTGTCGAAGACGGGAAGATGGGGTTCGATCCCGGTCGGGTGCACTGAGGGTAGTTTTCCCTAAATGGTTTTCCACTTTCCCTCCCATTAGTGTAAATAGTACACAAGCGTATAACCCAAACAAGTAGTGAGACGCGGTGCTAAAATAAAATTAGATAAAGATATTGCGGTCGGACAATAGTTGGGTCATAAGAGGTGAGATTAACAAGCCTGCCTGCTTTTTTGGGAGACAGAATATAAACATCTAAAGTAGAGCAGGTAGCAGGTGAGTAATTTAATGTTCCCCTAGTTCCCATCCTTCCTGACATTGACTGACCTAACAACAGTTAGGAGGAAAGGTAACCAACCACTCTTTGACAGAACTGTGCGCTATCTGCTGCGCAACTGTTTAGGTGACGTGCTGCATTGTGGCGATAGTGGGTCTCTAATATGATGTAGCTAACATATTTGTGAAGTTACCCATCAACAACCACATACGTGTGGGATTCAGGGATCCGAATACTTACATTCAAACGATAGAGAAACAAATTAGATATTAATATTTTTATTGTATTTGCTAGTCTACGTGTGGCGGGTGATTTGTCTTCAACTAATCGCTGTGTGTATGTGTGAACCGGAAATTGTTACCCTTTAATGTGAATTAAACAATAAAGTGAGTACTGTACACGTCTGTACAACAATATATAGGCTATAAAGTGAACTTTAAATACAGTGACGTATAAAGTTAGTTAATTAGAGTCTTACAAACTAGGAGAAAAGGTGCAATTATTGTTGGCAATGAAATTTATGATTCAACTTTAATATTAAGTGAACCATATTCCCATATTTAAAAAAAAGCCACTTTTAAATTCTACGATAAGATAAAATTATATTATATCAAAAGATTACTATTCTAAAAGTAAATGTTATCTTCAAGTTTTTATTTTAATTGTTTGAATAAATTTATCGATCAGAGCGTGAAGGCGTTGCAAGTCTACTTTATTTTCAAACACGAGAAAGTTTCTAATCTATAGAAGGTTTATTCGGTGTGTTTTTTGGGGGGTGAAGGGAGGGAGTATCAAATAATAATTATCTTGTTTGCCGATGTATTTTAAAATGGAACGATGACCTTCATGTAAATAAATATACGTACTTTACATAATTAGTGATCAAACAGTATTCGCGAGTGTTTGCGAAAAAAAAAAGCACAGTGTCAACATAATTTGTAACCGTAGCACGTGTTCCGTAATATATCTAATCTACCGTATCGTATTTTCATGAATCAACTCTAATAGCCTTTGCTAGAAACCTGCAATAGATTATAGATTAAGGCTATCGTTATTTTAACTAAAACCACCAAACAAAATATTGAAAGAATTGTGTTTATTGAATTTGCTGAAATTGTTTTATTTCATTTAGTTTAATTGTACAAAGTACCAAGCTCTGTTCTCAAGAGTCACGATCCGTTAAGTCCGTAGCACTCTGAAGAAGTTGATAAAGAAAACAATCATTTCCTAAATGTATTGTAAATATCGTTGTTTTAACTTAAAACCCTAAATAAAATATAAAATTACGTACTAAATTGTTGATTGTATCTATAGAATTTTCTGAGGCTGTTTTTATCAATTAGTTTGGCTGGACATTAATAATATTATTGATTGATTGATTGATTGATGTTTCTAATTGACACTTGATTAAGGACACGAAGTGTGTGCACGTAATTAAAATTGAGACTGATCTAACGACTACAAGAATACGGAGATCTTCCGGACTATTTGTAGACGAGGCATCCTAAGAGTACCCAACAGGTAGGAAGGTACCCCTTTCTCTGGATAGGCCTACAAATCGAACTCCTCGGACGGGGTCGGCGAGAGAGATCGATGCCGACCTGAACTTGCGCACCCCGGTGTTGTTGCTATGAGGTATCGCGGTGATAGGGCGGGGGGTAGGAGTGAATTGTGGTGACACGTGTGCTGCTGATAAGGTGAAGGTGGAGTGGAGGCGAGAGTGTACCTAACATGTTGACCGCGGGTGGCGGCAGGCACGCAAGCAGTCTCAAGGAGGGTTGGCTCGAACGGAGGCTAGGAGCGGGGGAACCACCGGTGTACGTCACCCGCTGGTTCGTGCTGGACCACGGGGTGATCAACGCCTACAGGTGAGTTTATTGGACAGCGTGGTACGCCTTCAACGTCTACCCTGATTTTGGTAATAAGCCTGTTCTGCAAGGCCTTATTTCTAACCAGAATACTAATGTATGGTAGTATTTTGATAGGATAAAAGGTCTTCCAGGAAGACCTTCTCCCCATAGTTCTGGAAGTCCTTTTATCATACCAAAATAAGGCCTTACAAAACAGGCTCTCTACCAAAATCAGCTCTTCACCGTGACTAGGAGATGCCGTATATCAAGGAACACTTCTGGAAGCTTGTTAAGTCCTTTTATAATAAGGCATCCCGATTCCGCCAATCTTCTTAGGTCTGGTTCCCATTGAAAGATAAGCTAAAATTTGCTCTGCTAAGGGCTGGTTCCCACAGAACGCTAAGCTAAGCTGTGCTAAGGGTTTGTCAATTTGGTTTCACACTCATTGCTAAGCTATGGTTTCTCTTTTCCCTCCTAAATTCACCGTGGTTTATTTCTGTTCTGCTCCAGTGAAGTAAAGTTACCGGTTATGGCAATCTCCAGAATGTCTGGTTTGAGCTCAGATGATAGTACTGAGGAAGATGAGCTATTAGCAGCTGTTTAGGAAGAAGAACAAAATGTAGGAGGTGGAGGTTTGACTTGTTCAATTAACGGTTTCATTGCAATATAAAGACACTTATTAAATATAAACCCTAAATAGAATATTACTTAAATACACGTGAAACAAACTGAAAACAAAACTTCAACACTTATTTGGGTATTTTCAACAAACCAGCACTGCGTCTGTTCAACACAATAGTCCAAGTTGCGTTATGCGCATGACCCGCTATTTTTCTAAGCAGTTATCAGAGCAAATCTTAACGTAGCTTAGCTACCAGTGGGAACCAGCCTTAACTGTTTAGGTAAAACTATATCCTCAGTACACCCGACCGGGATTCGAACCGTGATATCCCCTTCATTGGCAGTCCAGCGATCTGTGGCGGTAGTGACTGGGACTATCGGAGCGGGTCCTCTCCGAGTCACTTTTGCTGATGTGCGTTCAATTGAGTGCATTTCTGCAGCAAACCAAATAAAAGTTCACGCTTTGTGAAAGAGAAGAGCTGTGCAGTTGTCCGTTGGTCCAGTGGAGTAACAGATTAAGCTTGACTCCCCTCCCCCCCAATCCCCCTTGCAAGATTTATTTTCGGGCCCCCTTTTCCAAGTTCAACACCTTAATAAATGCTATAATAGTTCATTAATAGTCCTAAATAATTATCAATTTAATAATCATACCTTATAATGAATGTTTTAGCCTCGGTTTTGTGTCGGGAACGTCATCAGTCAGTCAAATTGATTGCATGAAGATAAAAAAAATTCTGCGTTATTTAAAAAATAATGAAATAATATTAAACTAATTCTATAGCTTAGTTATAATTTAGAATACTTTATAATAAACATATTCAACTATCTAAATTGTCAATAATCAGGACATAAGTTATTTGATTACAATTATTTCCACCAAATTTACAAAAATTTTAAATTCCCTTTCGTGAGCCCAGGTGCTACGCCACTGCTTTGGTCCGTGCGTAAGAATTCTACAGGTCACAAATTGGAATAATTTGAACCCAATCGTTTTTTTTAGCTTCGTATATAAACCTTGTTTACTTTAGTTTTGGCAATGATGGGTAGGTCAGGGTTTGAATCACGGCTGAGTGTACTAAGGGCGGCTTTCTCACTTTCACCCCAAGCAGTACGGGCACATTTCCATTAAATTCTACCTTCTTCAACCTTTTCCTAATGTAACCTAAACATTCGGATGGACTGGACGGACTATAGGATGCGGTAACCACGATTTTTTTTATTACTCCACGTGTCAGTACGGATCCTTCAGGTAGCCCTCACTCACGCCACCTTGCCAATTATGTCCGTGTTCGTGTGTGAAGTGTTTTCCTTATCAGTTACTCATGGCTTCGTTCTCTGTCTAGGTCCATCATTGGAACTACTTGAAAGAAAATATGAATTATCAGTATACGTTTCCTTATTACATTGATAAATAAATGGTAAGACACAATCTGTTATATTTTTTCACATAGTATGATTTAGAATAAAATTTTCAATAATTAGTCTACAGCAGACTAGCCATATATTAATATAATTTAAAATAATTCTAGTACCACGTCTTACTAATCCGTTCGAGTTATACGCTATTTATTATTGTTCTC
>CABFWB010000037.1:216093-236443 GCA_902151455.1 Timema bartmani
TTTTTTTTTTTTTTTTTTTTGCTTTAGCAAAATACAATAATTAAAGTTATTCCAACCTTTACAAACACGACAAAATTTTTAAAACATTTTGAAAATTGCCGCTGCTTCAAATCAACCAATAGTTATCAGGCTTTTCAGGCAAGAACGTTTTCGAATATAAATTCTGTGTGTTACTTGTTTTAAGCTCTACTTCGTTTGTTTATAATAATATCAACAATTAATATTGTTTATAATATGTCTAACGTTTATTTAACACTTCATTTTAACGATTTTATCTTTTATAAAACTATGTAAGTTGGGTTAAGTGTAAAGTGATATTTCCAAAATTAATGACGTCTACGCTAAGAAATTAATTCTCTTGACATCGTAAAAGCTAAAACAAATTTTGGAAACCTATAAAATAACTTGCAAATATACAACCTCACATCAAATACATTTGGTTTAGTTACTTTACTGCTAACTAAACTCTAAACCACTGCAGATACTAGTATAAAGATGCTATTTATTTAAACATAGTTGGCTAGCTTGATTTTTTCGCGTGCATGCCACACATTTTTTACTATTTACATCATCAGCATAGAAAAATAAACTCAAGGTTATTGTTGAGTCTAATTAAACTTGTAGAAGTTTTGCGTTTTAAAATAACGCGTCCCGATGAAATTAACTACCTAGGCTTTTAAGAGTTGACGTAGGTAAGTAGGTACCTCAACTATTGTGTTGTTATTGTGTATTTTGGAATATTCTTTATATTCAAATTAAAGCTAAATTGAAATTGTGTGTTAAAAATAACAGAAATAAACCACTTAGATATAGGAGAATGACTAACAATGACTCATATCCTGTGCGAATTAATTATGTAGGGGCCTACCCAAGTGCCTATTCTAAATGTCATGTCGAAGAGAGGCTAGAAATAATACTGTAGCAGTGTTGAGCCTTCATTTGAATTTCCTAGATTTTATTTGTATTCTACCAAGTCTCAGAACTCGTTTCCCCTATTATGTATAAGCATATACAACCCAATTTACCACGAACGAGTAATGAAGTGTGCTTTTAGGAGTAAGTGGTGACAATATTATGTGCACCTCTATAGTTTTGTAAATAAGTAGGCCCTACTTAAAAATAAGTTTTTGTCGAACCTGGAGCTGGCAGGTGTTTAATAACAACATAACCAAATTCAGCTTATGTAACACGCTATCATACAATTCCCAAGTTAAGGTTACCATTTTTAAAGTCTTAAAAATAATTAATTTTGTGGACACTGAATAAATGGAATAGTCAGACAAAGGGGTAGACTTGGGATGTATTCAAATAGTCTTGACTTGATACAGACTTGATGAATGTACACTTTTCACGCACTTGAGATCGAAGACTGCAATAGATTATTTGGATGGCAAACTATCCTTCACACACCCTTGAGTCCGCAGTGTTGCTTCCTATCATTGAGCTTAGAAACTATTTTAAACGCCATCTCTCAGCCCGTTATTACAGATCACATTACTCTAGGAGCTATATCTCTAGCAGACGAAAAAATAAACAATTGGCAGTCAAACATTGCATAAAGGGTGTGTCAAAGGTGACTTGCTGTCGCCCTTGGACTCAAGAGTGTGTGAGGGGGGCATTGGCTAATTCATGACTATTTGGATGGCTCTACACTTGATCACATGATTGCCAATACAACTATCAAGTGAACTTCAAGGGTTGACGGCGCGTGAATTAGACTATTCAAATACAGCCTTGGTGTATTATTTAAAACAATATCAGTTCAATGGTAAATTTGAAGGAAATTTATGAATATTTAATGCCTCTAGAAACTATATGGAGTTATTTTTGTAGTAGCTGCATACATACATGTAATCAGGCTACTTATCTCCTTACGGGATAGGCAAGACTAATCCACACCTACCTATCCTTGCATACTCCCTATCCTTGCATACTCCCTTCGCTTCAACATCCATACACCGAGTCATACATGCTTTATTATTCTTAAAACTCTTAACTTATGTTTATCTTTTTCACACATTCTTTTATCCTAGTTATGAAAAAGAATGGACAGATGTTGTGAAATAATTTTGGTAGGAAGGATCTTTTAGAAAATACAAATATACTTTTTGTGGTCAACATTGATAACATTTTACCTTATTATTAGTGCTATTTTATAAGTAGGGGCCTACCTTTTTAAAATACTTATCAAAATTGGCATTTGAAGATAAGATGACCTTATGTATGAATACATTTAGGTAGATTTAGTTTCTCTTTTAGCGGTCAGATAAGATTTATGCATTTTAGAAGCGCTTTGTATTAGGAATTTTATTTATGAAAAAAACCTTTCTGGCGTTCCTTCCTACTATAGCTGTGGAGTTGGTACGGCAAGCCTTCAACTCAAGACTCCTTCATAAATGGCTAATGTATATTAGTAATAGCGAATTTACCGCAGTAAAATACTCCAATACAGATAACTTTATTGAAAGCTTCTTTTACATTATGAATGTATATTTAAATAAATTTGTCCATTCAAATTACAAATATTGGTAGTAAAAAGTATAAAATTAAAACTATATAGTTACTATACATTATTATAATACTATAAGTGTTTGTTTTGAAGCCGGGGTCAGGGCTGGTACATTTTTACCGACTCCCACTCCACCAAAAATTGTTTCCGATCCCACAGCCCTACTTCTTACCATAAACGGGGCATAGCTATTCCCCTGTCTACACTCCAATCAATTACGTATATGAAACAACAATTAAAAGTTTTTTGTTTTATTTTTCTGCATCTATTAAGCTGTCATCAACTTTAAAAATGAAAAAAACCCAGCATTACAAAGGTTTAGAAGTAATGTAAGCTAAATATGTATGAATTTCATGATACAAATTTTTTAATTTTATTTATTGATTATTATATCATTGGTTTTTATCCATGCGTAACTAATAATGGCTTAACTTTAAGAGGTAAAGGATAATAAGATTAGGTTGGTGAAACTGCACCAGTATTTGCCTGGTAATAAAATGGAAAGCCAACCTGTGTAGACATTCAATATTTAGTACTGGGTCAAAGTCAGGCACACTCCGTGTGACTAACCCTCACATTAATGCCAGGATCACGATCAACTTAACCTTCTGTTAAGGTTAACTTAACGTAATATAACGTAAAGGTTCTTCTTGTGTTTTTAAATGGAAGCTATCACGATGCAGTTAACTTAACTTTCACTTGCAGTTAACTTAACCTAATAGATGTCCTGGGAGATCTCTCACGTTACGTGAACGTTACATGAAGTGTATCACATGATCTGGCCAGCCAATCATTATGCGAGTGACGTCTACAGGGCTATTTAGTAATTAACTTGTTGGTTTTATGACCAAGGTTTGCTCTTTAGCTTAAGTTCTAA
Organism: Timema bartmani; assembly: GCA_902151455.1. Taxonomy (NCBI): domain Eukaryota; kingdom Metazoa; phylum Arthropoda; class Insecta; order Phasmatodea; family Timematidae; genus Timema; species Timema bartmani. Next base: position 219,480 of record CABFWB010000037.1, read on the forward strand.
TGATCAGACATCAAAACAAAATAATCATAGTAAATTAGGAAAGCTAAATTTATCAAAAAAGTTGAATAATATTTATTTATTATGTCGATTGAAAACTGTAAACATTCACAGATCATCACTTTACAAATAGTACAAATCACAGATCAAAACACATAGATACTCTAGAATGCAAATGTTTGGCTCGAGTTGTTACGTTAAGTTACACATCTGTTTTCTTAAGTTAGGTGAACCTTGACTGAATGTTACGTTAAGTTAAAGTTAAGTTGATTGTGATCCCGGCATAACTTCTTATGAAACGCTATATAGCCTACTTTAACAAATTGTGAACTATTGGCCTTTATGTGTGTGCAACTAATATTTTTATCTATGATAAGTCAGATAAGTAGGCCTATTTCAAGAACTTAATCTATCTCGTTTAGTTGAAATAAGTGTAAATATAGATAGTTTTTGACAGCTATCAGTTTCAAAGAAATGTTGATAACTAAAGACTATACATATTGTCGTAATGTGTGGCTTGTTTGTTTTCACCTCAACTTGTAGTGAAAAGATGTTCTGACAGTCTGCTAGGAGAGTTGGAACTTTATTGGCAACAAAAGCTAACATTGGAAGGCCTTTACCAGATATTCCTAGAGCATCGTCAACAACTTCAGGCATACATCATTTACAGCAGCCACCTAGAGGAACTCAGGACTGTTTTTAGTTCTGCAGTGTTAGTATTACAGTTTATTTACTAGAGAGCTTTCATTTTAGTAAGTAGACTGTTAAAATAATTTGTGTATCTAAGATGGGACTGTAGGGTACATGAGAAAAGTTAAGTATGTTTACAGTTTTTAGAGCAAAACATTTTTTTATCAAAATAGGTCTAAATAAAATATTTCTCCGGTAGAAACATAGATTTTAATTTTCTTCATATGGTGATATCAACAATTGTTGAATATCTATCATGAGAATAGCGGTATTAGATGGGAGACTTTTTAAATGAAGAGAGAAAGCTGTCAAGAAATTCCAGAATATCCTTGACAGATATTCAAAAACTGTTTATATCACCATGTGAAGAAAATTAAACTTTATGTTTCTACTGGAGCAATATTATATTTCTTTTGACCAATAAAGTTTTGATGAAAAAAAAACTGCAAAAATACTGCCCGTGATTTGCGTTCCCTACAATCCCATCTTAAGTCAATTATTGTGTTAATAAAATGTCAGTATTAGCATGGTAAAATGAGTTTTGCTCAAAGGGAAAATATTTGTTTCAATACTATTTTTATGAATCGAAAACTTACTCTTTACTACATGGTATGTATGCAACTCTTCAAACTTTCAAAAATTTCCACCCTTAAGTTCATTACTATTACTTACCTACTCTAAGGCATTATGAACTCGAAAGTTCATTACCACACTGCCATTAGTAGCCTACGCTATTTTTTTATACCTATCTTAAACAAGTTCTATCCAGTCCACCTCATTACACCCTATCTCGTTAGATCCATTCTAATGTTATCTTCCCATCTGTGTATAGGTCAAAACCCTGAACAAGGTTTTAAAATATCCCATTTGCACTGCATGTCCTGCTCACTGTCATCTACCAGACTTGATTATCCTAACAATGCCTTGTAACTTCCTCCATTCCCAGTAACCTCATCCCTTTTTGGACCACATATCTACCTAAACACCTTGTTTTCGAACATCCTAAATTTGTTTTCATCATTTAATTTAAGATACCACGTTTCACACCCATAGATACCAACTAGTATAGTTATTGTTTTGTATATTCTGAGTTTTACATTCCTTGAAAGCAGGCGAGATCTCAACAACTTACTGACCAAGTAATGTAATAACCTGCATTTCCCAGCTATGTTATTTTCCTAAGTTCCAATAAAATATTGTTATTGGTACTTAAAATTGTTCCTAGATACTTATACTCATTAACCCTGTCATATGATAAGTTGTTTGCGGTAATCTCAAAATTATCAACCCCACTCTGTGTTCTTTGTGTGATCATATATTTAATCTTTTCAGGGTTCACTTCTAAACCTATCTCCTTACTAGCCTCTAATAAAATTTCTCTATTTCTTGCAACATCTTCTTTACTATAGATATTTTAAATCCTTAGGCTGTATGGGTTGTCTGGCCAAGTCCCGAGTCACGTCCCACCTTGCCTTTTATATTACTTCACACAGTGATAAAGGCGAGGGGTGAAGATCGGTAGGGACAGTCTTGAAGGGGTTGCTAAAGACTAGACCTCACATTTCTTTATTTGAAGAGAACATAACAACTTAAAACTATGGTTAGTTTCTTCACAGCTTCTAATCCTGAAAAATAGGGACTATTTTTTTTTTATGAGTTGAATGTGAATGACACACTTTTAAATTAAAATATGTGGATCCACATTCTAGCATTAAAAAAATAAAAAAATTCTAGTACATACAATTTCTCTTTACTCTAGCAACTTGTACAGCCACTATTGTTTCCAGCCTGTGGCCTCGGTCACTTTTTTATTTAAGTCATATTTTTTCCACTACCGGCTTACTAGGTCTGTCGTAGCTTCATATGCTTTAAAATCTAACTTAAGACTAGGACAGCCACAACATCCGGTCCCCAGCCATTAATTCATCACTGTGATAGTTATCCAATCCTATGCCAGCTGTTGACATAAGGATGTATTAAGGATTATTTCTAGTAACTTTTTGAACTGTCATCCCAGTAAATTAAAGTTGTGAATGTATTTTATACAAGTCTCAAAGCTTAAGATTGTGTGACCACTGTTGCACCTGCTCTACAATAAGGATGGGCTACTGGGTGAGATGTTTAAATGGTTGGATAAACTTGAATCAAATCTGAGTAAAATTTGATAAAATATTTATATTAGAAAATCTATATCCTAAAGGAAAGCTGTTTTTATGTCATAGTTTAAAGCTCAGCTCATATCATCTTTACTGTATATTACCTGTTTTTGTATGCTAGCAAAACTAAATGATTACAATTGTATGTTTCTTTTGATTTTCCCCAGTGACCGAAACAGTAATCTCAAGGTTGCCGTATTTAGTTCCAAGTACAAACTAGAGAGGGCTCTTCTCCCTTTACATAGGCTCCAGACTATTCGCTGCCTACTTCAACAGATTCGTTTAGTTCTTGATGCATCCAGCAACAACCATGTGGAAAACTTTCGTTGCAAACGGATGCTCACAGACATCACTCAGGTAAAAGCGCTGTCCTTTGTGAGTGATGCATGAAACTAGCCAGTGTTCAAATCAGTATCCATGATGTTGTCATCAAGGAAACATGAACTTCACGTCTCAGGAAAGTATATAACCTATATTATTGTTTATTAAGTGTTCTGTCTTACAACAGGTTCATTCCTTTTGTCAGTGAATTTTGAATGCCAATGCACCCTGTCCTCTGCTTCCTCCCTCAGCTCCCAGAATAACGTATAGGAAAAGTTTGGTTATTAAATGATTAAAAGATCTCAGACAAATACTTTAACCATTTATATGAAGAATTGAGAAATGATTGAATAAGCCCTAGCTTGCTTCATGTGTTCACTAGGTTACTTTGTCATATTTGACATACATTGACATATTTGACATACATTGACATATTTGATTGTGAATGTGTTAGGATATTTATTGTTTTTCATCTCCCAAAGTATACTTAATTTTTACTTCACTGATTATGAAATCAGATAAATCTTAGATTTTAATAGCCTATAGAAACATAAATACACCCTACAAGATAAAAATAATTAACACTATCTGTAAATACTTGGAACAATGGCTGTTAAATGAGATATGTACAGCAGTGCAAAATTATCTGAGGTCATCAACCTCTTAGAGTTCTGACATGGCTATGTGTTGCTTGACCTTTATGCAGGACATGACCATGTCATCCATGCATTTAATATTTATGCTTTGCTTCCCCTGCACTGCTTGTGTTTGTTCATGAAGGACAGCATCTAAGCCTTTTCGAGCTAATCCACACATATATTTTGAAGGAAGCAACAATGAATTAATTATATATAAGGTTAGGCCTATCTAGTATCAACTATATCTTCCTCCATTTTTTAGACTCTTGTTTTTCAAAACAACATGAGTACGGGTTCATTCAGGAAGCTTCTGGTTTTAAAAATATGTCCTGAGTGGGATTCAAATTACTGTTGCACTGTTGACTGACTATATGACTTTTTTTTATACTTTCTTTTTACTTTCTAGCTGGTGGATGAAAGTTACAAAATTCTCATGCTACAAAATGGACTAGAGTATGTACAAAGGTTGGAAAAATTGATCACGACTTCAGTGCAGCCTTTGAATGAACACAGTTGTTTATCTTTAAACAATATAACTCTATTCAGGTATGTATATGTATTCATACATTTATGCTTTTGTTAAATTACTACATATAAATTGAGGCAAGTTATTATATAAGGTTTTTTCTACATTTCTGTTCAAGATATTTGTTTTACAGACTTTGCAAACAACTTAACTTAACACCTTTATTCTTTTTTTAAATATTGGTTTTATCTAATGATTCAATGGATTGCACTTTATTCATAGATGTGTTTTTATATTTTAGATCAACTTCATCAAATACACTAGACAGTACGCTTCGGAGCCACAAGAAAGTTGCAGAAAAAGAACCCGAGCATTTTAAAACTTGGTCCAGGACAAGATGTCTAAATAAACTCCCGCCAACTCCCCAAAGATTAACTGAACAACAGACATCCATTATTCCAACAGCCACTTCTCGACTTCAAGTACAAACCATGTCTACGCAGGGCGAAGTGCAACAAACAAGCAAAATCAGGGAAGTGAAGCACAGCGCTGGTTTATTTCAACGACTTAAAAGGTCAACATCCATATCTTCTACTCAATCATCAACATCTTCAGCGTCGTTCTTGACGTCTGATGACAATACAAGTTTACAAGTCATTTCAGGGGCTAGAGATCTCAGTTTAGAAAATGTTACATCAGAAAAAAAGATTGAAAATATAAGAACCAAGATGGAAAGTGATAAAAACAATATAACTTTAGAGTTCTCACATATGGCCCACACTAAATTAAGAAACTCTTTCTTTAGTTTTCACCATGGTGACAAAATAGGTGACGTAAATGATGATAAGGCACTCGTTTCAAAATTTCAAGCAGCTGATCTACTAAGCAATAGACTCGGTGAACTTTCGCTTAAATCTACAAGACAAGACAGTTCCAACACAAGGGACTCTTTTTCATTTAATAGTCAGTTAAAAGCGACACAAGACTCCACTTTGAAACTTGAAAATCATCTGAGTAATTCTCTTAAAGTTTCTTCACAGAAACAAACGGCTCATTTCAACTCTCATTCAATGAGTGAAGATGACCACAGGTTTAGTGAATCAAGTATGAAAACTGCATATCAATTTGAAACAAAAACAGTTCATGCAGAACATTCCTCTGCACAGTTAACTGAAGAAATGAGGAAGGGACTGTTTTCTAACTCTACAGATGATCCAAGTTCACTTACAATAGTTGAGTTAGACTCTAATGAAAACAAACAAGAAGAATCCTTACATAAAGAACCACCCCCTGAAATAAATCATGCTATCAATTCTTTAGTGTTGAGTCTACATAAAGATACAACATTTAAACCCTCAACTTCTAGCAGCCCTATAATAACAGAAGTAGGTGATGATGAAACTAAAGAAGAACATCAAGAGAAAGAAGACTCAAAACAAATATTTCAAACATCACTGCCTCTAACAAATGTGTCTAACACCTTACCAGATGAAAGTTCTCTCTTAAGTAGTGCTTTCAGAAAGTCTGCTAACTACATAACTCAAACTAATAAGAAAAAGAATATAAAGCATTCTTCTTCTATATTCTATTGTGATCTTCCTGGAACAAATCCTACAAATGAGAATATTATAAATAGTGTTCAAAATGTTGACAAAGATGATACAGAGCCTAACAAAACTGAAAACTTTTATAGCAAAACATACATGCCACTTTGGCTAGCTAATTCATCAAAGGATCTTGATGAAAGTGGTAAAGATATAATTCCTTATGACAACCAAAGAATAAAAGATATTTCACCTATCGGTATTAAAGATTTCCTCGGTAAAAGTGATGATGAAATATATAATGATTTTAACTCTGTAAGTAATGTCCATATAGCTGAACATAGGCAACAATACGTTTTTCAAAGTGTTAATAATAATGTCCTTAATTCATCTAATTCTGGTGGAGGCAATTCTCATGTATTGCATCGATTAACTTCCTCACCAAGTTTGAATATTACTTCAAACATGTCTTCTATTGCACATGGAGATGGATACGAGGAAGTGAACTCGTCTTCAGCAAGCTACCAGCACATGGCGCATAACACGCCAAATTCTTCAGTCAGCTACACAAGTGCTACTTTAGTCACTCAGCACAAGGTGTCTCGATGCCAGATATTCAGGACATCATTCGAAGAGGCGCCATTGTATCAGCATTATATATTTAGTTCTTTGTCATCACAAACTTCGGTAAGTCCAATTCTTTTATGGGGGATTTATTGAGCTCAAATGACTTACACTTAAACAAAATCATAGCTACAAAAAATATAGCTTTAAGGAATCCATGCTTAATATTGCTGCCACTGAACAAAAATACAATGATGGTCTTCTGAAGAAAATTTATTGCTATTCCTCCATTTTTAACTTGGGTCCTTTATGTTAATCTTTCCTTTTACATGATCTAATTCCCTTTTTGTGTGTGTGTGTGTCATTTTGCGTTCCTCTTTTAAAAGATTGTGGTTTGTGTTCATCACTCCCTCCGGATGGATTAGATAGAATTAAACTTGGGTTGAGGGATTGAACAGTAATGACTGATTATCTTAAGGAGGCAGAACCACTTTGTCCAGTGGCAGAAATGTAAAAGCCATATTAAGCTTGTCCCCTTTTATTTGTTCCCAGCACTATTTCCTCTTATCTTCTTCCAAACATAACAAAATGTACCTCAAAAAGTGGAAAGAGCTTTTCCTTAGAGAGATATATTTTTGTAAGTAAGTTTTTTTTTGTATTGGTGTAAGAGTGATTTATTTTATTTTTTTATTTTCACAGGATGACACATCCCCAATAATCTCGGAGCCAAGCAGTGAGTATGGAGAGCTCGAAAACCATATTTATGAGGAGATTAGTCCTGTGGCTCCAGAACTTCCTCCTCGACCCAACAATATGTTGACGCTGTCACACCCCAAGAGATTGGGCAACCAGCACATCCGCTGGTGCGAGTCCGAGGATGTTATAAACAGTGGGCTACTTGGTGTGTATTGCATTATTGTACTCTGGGCTATAGCAATTATAAAATAATGTGCAGCTAATAACAAACACATGATTAGGGATGTGTAAATATTCAAAATTATACTAGATAATTTGTTTTTGTAATTTTACTGTGAAGCATTGGGTCTGGAACTAGGTCAACCCGGCCTATAGATGCCAATTGAGGAGCTACCTAAAAATAAAATAAAATAAATAAAGAAGAAGCGGCTTTGATCTACAAAACTGGGATTAATGGCAGGAGGGTTTATTCTGCTGACCACATGACACCCTCAATCCCCAAATGTTGGCACTATCTTTGCTAACAAGTGGCGGCCACTTGGTCAGTATAGCTCGCTTGCAAGCTGACGCCATGGAGATATAAGTTTTTTTCCCATCTAACTCAAGATTATTAGTAAGACAGTGTAGAAACGCTGAACAATAATGTAAAGTAGGTGATAATGAAGGAAGCCAACCTGAAAGAATAGTTAGGTTAGGCCTAGATAGGGACAAACACAAGACGAAATGAAGAGAGAAGTTTGTTTGTCCCTATCTAGGCCTGACCTAACTATCCATTCAAGTTGGCTTCTGTTTATACACTGCCTGATACATTACCAAGCCACTAGGCAATAATTCATTTTATTAACTCAAGATTATGACATACTTTATGAGGGTAGGATTGGGAATGATACATTTTATGTACCCTCAGTTTGGCTACCAGAATTGTAATACTGTTCTGCTGGATCTGAAACACTAGCTCACTCTTATGGTGTGAAATTAATCCAAAACTTCCAATTTGAACACGTCTGTAAATATGTTTTAAATATTCACATATTTGTTTGTTCATTCACTAGACTTTATCCACTATTTTAATTTGAAACAATTAATATCAAATTTGAAAGTCTCATTATTTAATTAAAAAATATTCATATTAACACTATTACCACACTACTAAATTACAACAAATTTAAATTGTCTTATTTTACTTTTAATGAATGAATTAATTGGAAAAGTAGGCTCATATTTCAAATTTACATTGAAATGGGCTTATGACTCTTGAATATAATATTGCCTTCTAGAATATGTTATGTATAGTCCTCTAGTAGCTCGAATTCACAGGGCCTTAAGGATAAATGTAAAAATTGGTTTGTTAAATTAAATCCCATTAGTTTTTTTTAAAAGATATTCAAGTTTTCTTTGTGAATAGTAGGATCAACACCAATACATTATGTGTAAGAAACCTGAAGTGATTGATTTTAAGTTGTGATAGTAACTTGAATTATCAAAATAAGACAAACTTGTATGAACACTTGTGCAATGAAACATTTTTCAAGTAATTTTAGTTAATTATATTAATTATAATTAATATATAATTAGGGGTGGAGGGGATCCCGAACCCCTGCCTCCAGAAAATGTCCAGAATCTAACCATTCCCCGAGAGTCTGGCGGGAAAGACCCTTTCCCAGCAAGGGTTCAGGCAGGAAATAAAGCCCGCTTATTGTTCTAGCAGGTACTACTGGCTCAATCTCTATTGGAGATAGTCATCTTCTTTGTTCTGTACTAAATTTGGGGGAGGTATTTTACTGCCAGTGGTGAGACAAACAAGTTGGGAAGCTCGTGAGTCAATGTGCTCTGTCTAGCAATAGTTATTTGTTAGGCTCAGTAAGAGAGAGAGAGAGCTTGAAAGATTTAGAGAAGGACAGAGATATATTATACTCTACCATCTTTTGGGGCATAGAAATAGAGAGGGAGGAAGCAGCTTGCCAAGGTCAACTATTTATGAGCATCAGCCTGTCTGTTAGCAACCAGAGAGTAAAGATTACAGGGGTGTTAAACAACGAACCTCTAATGGGTGTCAATTCTAGAGAGCATTGAAGGGACTTTAAACAGAGAGAAGCTTCAAGTGTTTCAAACATAGAGAATATTTAAAGGGTAACAAACCTAGGGAACATTTAAGGTGTTTCAAACCTAGATAACCTTTTAAGGGCTGTTAAAATAGAAGACAGTTAAGAAAGGTAAAATCTATATTTTTATTCTTTGCACTCTTCCAATAGGTAGTTAAATCTAAAACACCATTTTCAAAAGAGACTAACTAATATAAATAAATGTATTATTTGTATTATTCAATAGGTGTTCAAAATTTTGCTATTTGTTTCAATAAAAAATGCAATTCTCACATTCCTATCTATATTAATAAGTTTTTATGATATATTATTTGTATTACTATATTTTGTAATGTCAACGCTTTTATAAAAATTACCATAATAGTTTTAAAACAATATATATTTTTAATCTAGAATTATTTTAAGACGTCATTTTTATAATTTCCCGTTCCCATCCTGATATTTTGACTCATTTCCCGTCCTAATATAAGAATGTCATTCCCGACCATCCCTAATTATAATAAGTTATATAAATAACCACAATATTATATTTTATCAAGCATAAAACCACTAACAAAAAATATTCAAGATTTCATATATTCGATTTGAGTTCCCTTCAAATTGAAAAAGCGGACTTCGCACACCCCTAAGAGTTTATAATATTTTCAGTATAGTAAACATTTTAAATACTGGATGACAAACCGGAAACTTATATAATCTTCAAAGACCGTCCCCAACCTGTGACTGGGCCAATTTACCAAATGCCTCCATCTTTCTCTTTCCTCCTACCATTTTTCCTCCTTTAATTGCTTCAATTCTTATCCTCTCACTTGCACACTTTCTGTTATCTGTTCCTTCCATCTTTTTGTTGAGCTCCCTTGCGGTATTTTCGCCTACACTTTTGATCGTCATCATTCTCTTTGGCATCCTCTTCTCTTTCTTACTCATTTCATACCCATCCTATTTCACATATGCTTTCTCTACTGTCTCATGTACTCCCTATACTTCCACTCTTTCCCGGTAAACTTAATTCCTAATCTTGTTTCTCCTCGTGACAGATAGCATGCTCCTCAAAAACTTCATTTCCATGGCCCTCACAAATGTTATATAATAGATATAATAAAGAGGGACAGGGACAAATACATTATGGCTTTTACAGTAAAAAGAGAAATACAATTTACACTTTACATCACAAAAATATAAAGTGTGAATTTGCTTCTCTCTTCATTATAAAAGCTATACTGTATTTGTTCCTGTTCATCTTTTACTGTACCTACTTCCATGTAAAACAATATTATCCTTAAAGAGATAAATATATAACAAACTCAAATTAAAAGTCTCAGAAGAGTTTGCAAAATTTTATCATTAAGTAAAAAAAAAGTGTTCAGACTACATTATATTCTCATAAAATTAGTTGAATTTATTTTAAATTGTACATTTTCTCCCCTTTAGATGGACTGACAAAGAAAGAACGACTGTTTCAAGAATCCAAATTTGAAATTGTTACTTCAGAAGTGTCCTATTTAAAGTCATTGTGTATACTTGAGAATGTGTTTGTACAAAGTCCTGTTTTGAGTCAGCTTAGCGTTTTCTCCGAGGAAAACAAGACACTCCTATTCAGTAACGTCAAGATGGGTAAGCTACCAGTAATATATTACGTTTTCAAACTAGTTTTTTCTTTCTTTTAAATTCTGTAGATTTTCTATTTAAAAACAAGATTACTCAGAAGTTTAATACTATCAGTTAGTTGAGGGGCTAGCACATCTGGACCTGACCTGAAAGATCAGGGTTCAATACTGACGAACTGCACTGATGCTAAAATGTACAGTTTTACTTTTGTATATTTAAGGTGAATGATAATAGTAAAATGTGTGCAAAGTAGCTATATGTCAATCCAATATTTCGGGTATCTGTTCTAAACCGTTCCAGTTACACTTTTGGAGCATTAACAAGTTGCCTAAAGAAATTATTTGTAATGTGGTCAAGAAAGTTTGACAATCTGTTGTAAAATATTGTTTACTTATCTTGCAGTGAAGGAATGCTCAGAGCATTTTGTCCAAGCTCTCATGGCTGAATGGGAGAATGATCTAAAGCTGGGGAAGATGAGTGATTTATTACATCAATTTGCCACTTCCGAGTTTAAGATCTATGTGGACTATTGCACCAACCAAGTGCACATTAAGAGGATCATTCTGGACCTAATGTGAGATATTTACTATTAATTAAAATTCACTGGCACATATACCTGCACAAATTCAAGTTTTTAAAATTTGAACTGTATCCGAATATTTACTTTCTCGAGCATATTTTATTATGAAAATGCTATAGATTAAATATTTTGATTATATTTTAATAGTAGTTAAACATTATTTTATGTAAAAAGTTTAGCTATCGATAAGTTTGACTTTTGGATTAAAAATAAATTCTATAAAATTTGAATCTGGTATTTATTTGGATTTGAAATATTGTATCTGATCCAAATTTTTTAAATATTGAGATTCTGAATTTCAATTCGAATACCCATCTTACTTTAGTTCCTATTAAAACTTGAAATTTCGAAGCTTCAAACGGCCTTAAATACTTTGAATGCATTTTACCTAAGAAACTAATACAAGAGACATGCTCAGTTCTGATTTATTTATTTAAGGAGTTTAATAAGATTTGAATCTTTACATCAAACAAATTCATACATGCTATCTTATACTAAACCACTTATTTGTTATAAAAATACTTCAAAATTCTTTGTAAAATATATAAATTGAAATGCCAAAATTTTAGTTTGTTATTTCATTATTTTATTTAATCAAAGAATTAAATAGGTCCTTAGACAAAATCATTTTGTTTCCATAGTATTTGAGATTTTTACACACATTTTAGAGCTAATTTCTTATTTAATAGAAAGTACAGACTGTATGAATCACTTATCTCATGGAATGTCTATTTTATTTTTGACTTTATAGAAAATGATTTTAAATGGCACATATAATTTTAATAACCCTCCATAGTTCCTTGGGGCTTTTTGTGGTAAATAAAGGTAATTCACTAGTTTATAGGGTGCTAAGTCAAATTATAGCTATATATAACTAATTAATATCTTATATACTTTATGTTTGCTTATAAAGCATACACACCAAAAATTGAGATACATACAGCCCAATAAACAAAACATTTGATTGGGTGCATTTCTCAGAATTCAGTAACTTCCCCAAGATTTTATATTTTCTTGACCCGCCTCGTTGGCATAGTTGACAAACGCGCTGGTCGTGTTGAGCTAGACTGCCGAGGACGGGGAGATCGAGGTTTGAATCTTGGTCGGGCGAACTGGGGGTGGGTTTTCATTCTACCTCCAGGAAAATGCAGGTTCAGTTCCTCTAGATTCAACCTTCTCAATTCCTAATCCATTAGCGTAATTCATACTAAAGCGTATAACCCAAACGGGTAATAAGACGCGGTGCTATATAAATAAAAATAAATAAAATAATAATGTATTTTCTTTCTCTTGTGGATTTGTAAGTTTCATTTTTTGAACTGATAGCACACAACTTATAAACTAAATTTTAAGACACAGCACTGAGTTCCACGGCAGTTAATTCATCACTGAAAGGGGAAATCCAAATTTTACCTACAGGGTATTGACTATGCTAGCATTTGAACCCAGGGGCCAGGACTCTGTAGGTAGATTTACTACTGACTTAGAAAATGTGTCAGATGATTTTATACCATATTGTTGAGCTCATCTCAATATCTAATAGTGTGAAGAAAAAATAGGTTGCCCTTTAGCCATTTAAAATAATGAATCAATATGTTCCAAACATCCTATTTGCTCTTGAAAACTATAAAGTTTTGTTTAAATTCTTTTATTAAGTCAAGTTTCTGGTTTAAATTTATCACCCAGTGTGTTTTTTTTCATAATATTTTGCTAGACGTTGGTGTTGATAAATTCTAAATAATGCACAAATAAAAACCAAGTAGTAATTTAGAGAAAACACGCCTAACCTTCACACCTTCTGTATACTTTCAGTGAAAGATCAAAATATAGACCTATATTAATATTTATGTTGAGTGTGATTTTAAAAAAACCCAGTAGTTTTACAACCCACTTAAAATGGTATGAAAAAAATGACTCATAATTTATAATCAATCTAATTCCTATGCTTTTCTTTTATTAAATTAACACAGATACTTAATTTTATTCACTTGGTTGTAGGGAAGAAGACAAGACGTTTGCGGAGGCGCTATCAAAGCTGGAGGCTGACCCCACCTGTCAGAATTTCTCACTCATATCTTTCTTGACTCTCCCCATCCAGAGGGTCACAAGGTTCGCACTACTGGTTGATGGGGTCATGAAATACGTCCCGGACACAGACCAAAGCTTGCAGCAGTGGAAAAATACAATCGCTGTTCTAAGAGAAGTATGACCGTGTAGTTTGAAATAAAGCGAGTAAGATCTGACATTTAAAAAAAGCTACTAAAATAATAATAATAATTATTATTATTATTTATTATTATTATTATTATTATTATTATTATTATTATTATTATTATTATTATTATTATTATTATTAATTATTATTATATCAAGCCATGTAATTTGCAACTTTCACTTTTAAAAGATAATATCAATACATTTAAAAATAATATTAATAAGATAGTAAAATTTTATCACTATTGGCCAAAAAATAAATAAAATTACATCACAAATTTTTAGAGTAGCAGACGCCAATCATATGACTTGACATGCATGAATATGTGAAAGTAGCTTTAGTAACTTTTCTAGCTGTCCTATTAAAATTGTACTGTATATCCTTCTTACTATGTTCATATTGTACTTACCTAATAGATAGAACTTGTAGATATATCACAATCATACATTTTAACACAAGCTCTTTGAGGTCTTCTTTCTTTTTCAACTGTCAAGACACATTATTAAAATTTTAACCTTATTCATTAGGAGCAGCATAATAATATGCAATGGGAACTGTGTTGCACAGATGGAAGCTGAGGGCTCAAACTACAGTAGCCTCATGGCTTCTTTGGTGCTGACTGACAGCTCACAGCTGACAGCTGACGGCTTTGAAAACCTACCAGACCAAATTATGTATCCCTACGCCGAACCATGTGATCTGCAAAAAACATGTGTTTAGCAGCTGTCACTTCTGACAGTCAAAATTTAGGTAGGTATATACCTAAATGTTGACTGTTGGAAGTCAGCTGTGAACTGTCAGTCAGCACCAAAGAAGCCATGGGGCTACTGTAGTTGTCATTAAAAATTAACACTAGTTCCCATGCGATTGTAAATAAAGCAAGACCGAGAGGGTATGGGCATGTAATGAAGATGGAGAAGGAGAGGGCACCAAAGAGAATGATGTAGATGAAGTATATAGGAAAAATATCACAATGTAGGCCATCTCAAGAGGAGCAGATAACAGAAAGTGTGCAAGAGAGAGGAGAATACTGGAAGCAATCAAAGGAGGAATAATTTGTGGAAAGAAAAAGAAGATGGAGACATTTTACTAAAATGACCCGGCCACAGGCTGGAAACAGTTGAGAATTATGACTAGTTTTCATATTAACTTTGGTGGATTAACATTATTTTACATTAGATTTCTTTACTTTAGGTGTTGTATGGTCTAAGGTGTCACTTTTGCAAAAGACTAGACTGATGGTGACAAAGAGATCAGGATTTGAATCCTTGTCAGGTTTAGTGAGAGGTTTTTTCATTTCTTTTTCTTACAATTTCTATTTTTAAAATCTTTATATTGTGATTTTTATTGGAATTTGACCTTGAACTGTACACAAGTCACTATATCAATTTTGTGGTAGCAATGATGCTCCAGGCACTATCCCAGTGGTCAACCTCGACAGTCCTGGGCCAAAGGGCCAAAATGGTTGCTTCAGGACCTGATGTTTGTGGGTTCAAACCCAGCTGGTGTCTTCAAATTTTTCTTGAGCGATAAAATTTTGTATCACAACCTCCTTCAGAGGGGAAGTAAAGCCTTCAATCTCATCTCGATTGTGGCATGTAAAATAACCCTAGAAGATAATACCTTTCCCAGCAAAATTGGTAGGCCCTTTTGCTCTCGCTCATAGAAATTCTCTTGTTTTGATATACTCAGTCTGTTCAGAAAGTGCATGTTAAATACCTTAAATAAATAATAAATAAAATAAATAACTATCCCAGTGTCATTTGCATTTAAAAGTTTCAGGTCACTAACTGAAACAATCTAATTTAGTGGCCATGATGTTAATAATATTGTTTGTATCCGTTATTGATTCAATTTATCATTAATTCTGAAAAAAGATGAGTTGAGATAAATTGAAGAAAAGACCAAATAATTATAAACCATTAAAGGTGCATTGTCCAATCTGCGACAGTCGCATGGGGTGTTTTCCAAGACAGGACCACAGTCGCCAGACGATTTCAAGAGGCATGAGAGTACAGGTGATCAAAGTGTTGGAACCTTTTTGTATATTTTAAGGGAGGAAGAAGATGATGATGGAATTATTTTAATGTGATTTTACAGCAGAAGGAAAAGACATGTATGCATGTCCTTGTACTTTGGATATTATAGTCGTATGCACTTGGATAAGATATGGCATGGAGGATCAACTTTGAGAAGTCAAAAGTGATGGTGACTTCAAAAATGAAGAGGCGTTGAAAATCAAAATTGGAAACCAGGAGTTGAAAAACATAAAGCAATTTGAGTACCTGGGAAGCCTGCTGACAAAGGATGCCTACTGCACCAAGGAAATTAGGTTGAGAATTGACATGGCCAAGGAAGCTTTTAACAGGAAGAGGTTACTGCTGACCAACAAGCTGCATTTGGAACTGACGAAGAAACGGATGAAATACTACATTTGGATTATCTCACTTTATGGAGCAGAAACTTGGACTCTTAGGAAGATGGAAAATAAATACTTGGAGAGCTTTGAAATACTGTGCTGGAGAAGACTTGAGAAAATCAGGTGGACATTCAGTGTGAAAAATTAAGTTCTACGAAGAGTGGGTGAGAAGAAAACCAATTTAGATGTGATTCTTCAGTACAAAGCAAACTGTATCTGCTACATCCTTAGGAAGAACTGTCTTTTGCACAACGTCATAGAAGGAAAGGTCGAGGGAAAGAGGAGCTGAAGGAGGAGGCAGAGGACAGAATCCATTGGTGATATAAGTTCACTGACAAGGAATGGACCCATCGTGAGGCAGAACATATTATAATAATAATATACACATGAATGTTGGGATACTAACTCATACAGCACCACATCCTGCGAGTGAGTCATTAGCATCTCTAGTTTTCATTGTTCAAACCTTTTCTAAATTGATTAACTACAAAATTCAATAAAAAACATGCAATGCCGCTACAACTCTAGCACTGTCATTGCGGCTTTAGCCACAAGCACTGCTCACTCCACCAGTGCTGCGACACATGCCACCATTGCCTTGTGTCGCAGACCAAACTCAAACTACATACACGCAAAAACTGCAACTCCGGCTACAGTAACAGGTAACTGTCGCAGCTTGGACAGTGAACCTTTAAATAATTGATACAGAAAATACAATACTTTGAGAAACAATAGTTGCAATATAATTCAACATTGTTTAGATGTGATTTTTGTGGAGACTATACAAAGTGAACAATACAACCAATAAATTATTTTGGTTTCCTTGCATGAAAACTAACATAAGTATATTTTTGTTCTAGCTTGCCTTTGAATGTAATGAAGCAGCAGGAAAAGCCGAGGAATTGGAGAAAATGTTGCTGCAAAGAAAAAACAAATCAAAAAAGATCGATGAAGTAAGATCTTTTATA